>JBBYHK010171877.1:12743-26411 GCA_038382065.1 Adansonia grandidieri | reverse complement strand
AGTTATTATAAGTTTTTGTCGGAGAATTAGGTGCTCCGATCACGTAATGTCGTTATAGCATCATTTCTCATTGAACAAAATGAGTTAAAAGTGTGTAAATAATCAGCACATACGATTTAACGTTTAGTTCAATTACCATTCTAACGCTTATCCTGAAATTCCTTTTCAGCAAGCAGAAATATTTAACAGAAAATACCAACTAGTTTTTGGAACTTTAGAAGGTTGATCATTGCCCACGCCATAGTTATCCCAACTGATCATTTTGATGCTATTTAAAAATTTAATTTAGAATGAAAGATGCCAGTTAGGTTTCTTTCTTTTCTTTTCTTTTTTTCTTTTATTGGCTCATTTATGGAGTAGCATTTACTTTAGTGAGGAAGAATGCTCAATAATGCCAAAAAGAACACTCATACATGTGTGGTGTAAATAGCAATAATCATACAATATCCCCTCGATCTGCTGTCTCATCACCAATTTCTGCCTTTTTTTTTTTAATCCTTCCCAGCATACAGATGCCAGCATTAACCCTAAAAATTTCTTGAGGAAAAGGAATACAGAATAATCAAGGGAACTGAAGGAACTGTACAGGAATCGGATTCAAGTATTCATACATGTCAAGATGAACCTGGAAAAGATAACGGATTTGTCTCCCTGAGGTACTTATCATCTATAATAATCAAGGTATCATATTCATTGGTTAATTAGCCCTCAGTAGCTAAGCTATCTTCCTGACATCAGGTTGATTAGAGCTTTATTTTCATACAGGGAGCCAACATCCCAATCCTCAGTTGAAGATGACAGTGTCATAAGTGCAACAACGATGGATCTCATGCTTGGCCTCAGCTGAGGATTTTCATGTGTGCAAGCTCTGGCAAGACGCGCCATCTGCTACCAAAATCATCACAGCTTGTTAGAATTGAGATGATATTTAAGTCCATACTTACATTTGCTTACCGGCCAGAATTAGAATTCACCTTCCAGACCGCATCGAAGGAGTAGTTATCGCCTAGCCCGGGGTCAACAAGTTTTTGCAGATCTTCTCTTGGATCAGGCTGATTAAGAACATCTTCAAACTGTGCACGTCAAACTGAATTCATTGAAACACGATCATGGAGAATAGGAATTTACTAGTAGTGACTAAAGTAGGGCAAGATAAAACCAGTAATTGATAAATACCAAAGCAACAAGTCCCATTGATTCAGTTACTTCTTCATTGGTCTTGACAACAGCTTCCCTGGCAGATATCAGTTCATAGAGAACAACTCCAAAAGCATATACATCAACTTTGGGGGAAACTTCACCATATTGAGCATACCTACAGACAATGCCACGTAGAAGCAAATTAGTTTCTAGTTTGACAAGCATGAAAGCAAAAAATTGATATACGAAAGGATTCATAGATATGCTCTACTAAAAATCACTACTTCTTGAAGCTAACAAAAATACTCGAGGACAATTTTAGTGGGAATAGACTCAGCCCTTTATTCTGTCTGCATGAATTTAGGGTCACATTCACACAATATACTCTTCCCAACATAAACAGACCATTTAACAGAAATATTTTGGGTGGCTGTAGTAAATAAATTGACTTCATCAAATATAGGGAGAAATCCATACTCTGGTGGCATGTATCCAAAAGTACCCACAAGACGTGTTTGCAGTGAAGTGTTTCCGAATTCAGTTAGTTTGGTCAACCCAAAATCAGCCACCTGTCAACCGGTATATACACCCATTAATTAGACCAAATGCATCTGAATTTCTATTAGTTTTTGCTACCTTATACAGAAATGATCAATAACCTTAGCACGAAAGTTCTTGTCAATTAAAATATTTGCTGATTTTATATCACGATGAATGTAGACAGGAACAGTATGCTCATGGATGTATTCAAGCCCTCTGGCTGAGTCTAAACCAATTTGCATCCTAGCTGACCATGACAACGGATCGCTATCTGAAAATAATAATAATAATATATCACCAAAAAATTCATTTTGATCCAAAGAATAAGAAGCTTATTCAGCATAAATTCATAAAAAGATTTGTTTCTCACCTCGCTGACGCAAATGTTGACTTAAATTACCATTCTCAATGAACTCGTAGACTAAGAATAAGGAACCTTCAACACAATATCCTATTAAACGCACCTGCGTGAAATTTTAATATACAGTCACATATATGTTCATGATCAAATGATTCAAGAATGCTTGAATTATCATATGAGGAGAGACAAATAACTCCAAGCAATAATCAATGAAGAGAGAATATCGAAACGTACACCAAATTGCTTGCTCAGTTAAGTGATCCTAAGTTACATGCTAATAATGCCAGAGTCTTAGATTGTTTTTATCCCTTCCAAGAGAAAATCCTAGTCTTGCCATTGCCATTTTTATTAACAATTTGCTTCAACTTTGTTGGCACAATACCTGAGCCCAGCTACACAGATGGTTTTATACTTAAAATCATACTATGACTAAAATATCATAAGGAAGACAGAAATACCAGGTTCAAATGATGAACATGGGTTAGAACCTTCAATTCAGCAAGAAATTCCTTTGACGCTTGCATATCCATCTTCTTGATCGCGGCTTTCTGCATGACAAGACAAAAAAAATGGTTTCATTTAGAGTTTGAGTTGGGGGCAAAGTTTATTAGCAGGTCTAAACATGATGCGCCCTTCAATAATCCACACATATATTATGAATAAGTTGAATTTTCTGAAATGGACTAAATGTGGAAAATAACATTGAGCAAGAGCTTAGGACAAGGTACCTCGCCTCTTAGTTCTGCAAGGTAAACAGATCCAAAGCCTCCTTGTCCAATCTTATTAGCGTTGCTAAAGTCATCCGTTGCCTTGGCAAGCTCCTCATATGAGAACTCCACAGATTTGTCCACTGTGATACCTGTGAGGCCTGGAGAAGCAAAAAGAGCAGTTGTTTCCGAATTTTCTTTCAGGGTACCCCTGGAACCTAAATCACACAGGATACAAAAAATTAGCCTCAAGCTTGAATGTGGTTGTCCAAATGGAATCAATTTCATCACAAGAACTATGCAATTGCTAAGATATTTCAGGTCAAACACTTAATTTAAGAAACCATTTGTCTGACCATTGTCCATCAAAACCTGACCTTTGACAACAACTTCTAATGATGGACTACCAGCTCCCTTAGATGCATTCTTAAAAAAATAATAATAACAAAAAATTAAAAAATAAACAAAGGGAAATGTCTTCTTTTACTGCTTTAACAGGATGCATGCTTCTTTTGGTGTTTTTTTACCTCTTTTTTTTTCCAACGTATGTAGGAAAACCTGATACAACAAATTTAGAGCTTAGAATATATATATCAACTGCAATATAAAGGTAGAAAAATTCACCACGTCCATGTTGAATGTAGTGGTGCGCGGATGCTTCTAGGAGTAGTGATGCTTCGACAACTTTCTTCCTTTTGTAAACGCCGGCATATATACAAAATCCCAGCAACAAAGCTCCAGCAATTCCTGCAATAGATATTCCAGCAATAACTCTACGCGAGATTCCTGGTTCAAATGCCACGAGTCCAGCATATCAAGACCATCTTGACAAGTATACTTAGAAAATCAAGGCAATAGCTATTGAGCATTGAAGCTATGCTTAGAGAATGACCCTACCAGTTGAGCTGCCAAAAAAAAACAATTGATGTAATGATTAAATAAACTGAATGAACGGTCATGTAACAATAGAATTCAGTATAAGGATATATGAAAGATGGTATATCCATTACCTGATTATTAACGGTGGAAAATTTCCAGTTTGGTCTGAAAAGGGGAAAAAAAAAAAAAAAAGGCCACACTTAGTGAAAACAGTTATAACTTGAGCAGCCCTGGTCGGACTGCAATATCTGTTTCAATAAACGAAATTATATTGCCATCAGCAATTAGTAATTAGATGTAGCCGCAAACATGAATAATAAATTGTTCAGCCTCTTTACAATCAGTTGTAAGAAAGAGAATCAGAGTACATCCTTTCTACAGTTAATCTGCTGAGCTTGCTTTCCTTTCTCATATGCCTTTCAGTGTGTGCATGTTAAGAAGTTGTAGTTGTGTACTGATATTAATAAATATCTTTTTCTTGGGGCCAGAAGAAAAAAATTATACTAATTGGCTTATGAATTATGTTGTTCGTGGCATATACCCACTTTGTTTCCTTGACGAATTTTCAAGGAGAGAGACTATACACCTATGCTACCTAGACTAAGTGAGTGTGAGATATGCACATGTGCTCGATCGTGAGTATATTTAAATTTTTTATATATTTTGAAGGTTATACTTTTATATCTATATTCAAATATATATTAAACATAAATAATTAAAAAATATATAAAAATTCAAGTAATACGATTATAACAAATATTAGAAAACAGATTCAAATTTAGTAAGTTACTGGTATCGAAAGTTTGGATTGTCAAAACGTCTTAGTTTTAACTCTCTAGCAAGTGAGATCCTTTTTTTGTTCAATAAAATTGATATAACTCTTTCCTTTTAAAAGGTGAAAATCCACTTATGAGAATGAAACTCAATAATATTTATTATAACAGAAAATCTCATTGTCTATTTCATAAGAAACAAGTCAAGTTTTTCTATTAAAACAGGCCAAAGTTTTATTTTTTTGCATAAAATGATTACTATCCGTAGATTCAAGAACCCATGTTGCGAAATAATATAGTTGCTTTCAGGGTAATTTTTCCATGGATTTCACAATCTTTAAACAGGAATGGGCCACCACACTGAAAGTGATTAGCAGCACAGCAGCATAGGAATTAGGAAGGAAAGCGCGTCATGATTTGATTGATTAGGAAATCACATTGATCATGCATTGAAAATTACCCTAATTACTAATAATTGAAAAGCGACAAAGCAACCCGATCAGTGATTTTATCTATGTTAATTTTTTCGATCTTTACTCGACCAAACAAGAGTTTAAAAGAACGGAACTGAACCACCATTCATCTAATCTAACCAGGTATATTGAATATTGATACTTCGGTACTAGTATATTGTTTTCCCATCAACTTCCATATGGAATACTCAATACCGTCCTCGTCCTGCAAATTATAAAGGCATTATCTGCCAACAACAAGACAAAGTGCCAAGACTCAACCGTGGTTAGAATAGAACAGGAGAAAGTGTCAAAACTCTAGATAACGAATACCGCGTTGACAAGACCAGGTGGCCAGCTACTTTGTGTGTTTAGGAATGAATTTGGACTCTTATATATATGCCTTCTACAGTGTCCTACTGCAACGATCGTCACATGTTTTTGTCTGATATCTAGATCTAATTATATTCTCCTTCCCTCAGTCAGCAAATGTGATCAGAAGCCTCCATATGACACAAAATATACGGCCTTTACTGAGGCCTCGGGTTACGGTCTTTCCATGTTAGGAAAAAAAAAAAATCGATCTTAATAGTAACAACAATTAAACATTTAATAACTTGAATTTGAAAAGTAATCACTGACCTTTTGCCGGCACGAAGAGAAGTCCGGTCCCTGCAGAGAAATTAGATCTTGGATTGTACCTTCGCAGCAGCTCTGCTGATACGTTGGACTCCGCTGCAATGAACGATAAATTCTCACCGGGACGGAGAGGGTACGTCGAGAACAACCCGTAATCTCTTGACACTTGTCTATCACCACACGAACAATTCACTGTAACATTGATAATCTCATGATCAGGTATTTTGGTTGCATCATAAACGTTCACCCTACGAACCCAATCCTCAGTAGTCAGGTTAGCATAAGAGTTGCTGGCAATCTTGTCATAAGTATCACCAAACTGGGTAAAGTAAGCAAAGGTGTGACCCAAAAAATCTCTATTTAAGCAGTCGCAAGAAAAGGGTACGTTGATTCTAGTCCCGATATCAATTTTATCTGGATTTAAAACTTGGGGATTGTATGAAAGAATTTCAGAGATTTGTAGGTTAAAGATTGCGCTTATGTACGTAAGGTTTGATCCTTCCCACACATAATAAGAAGCGAAGGCAAGGCTGCACCCACTTTTACAGTTGGCTTGGACTTGGATGAATAAGTGGAGAAGAGTATGAAAGACTAGCAAGATCAGCTCGGTTGGCGTTTTCCATTTGAAGAATATGATCATTTTTCTGATAGAGAAGATCAACAGTTTGGGGTTTTGGAGATCATTGAAGATGGCAAAAAAGCCAAGAGGCTAATATAATTTGATGGTATAGTGTTTGGAATCTACTATATAGGCATATGACAGCTTGGATTTTTTGTTTGCTCTTGAATGCGAGACAAAGAATTAAGTACGCTCAGCTTTGTCTTGGTGCTTCAGCTTTGATTCGCTTCCTTTGACTCAATAAATCTAATGCTTTTACTGTCAAACCAGGTCATGTACGCTACCAGTTCTTCCAATTGTCATTGCCCCTTCCAAGATTGGGTCAGGACTGAGTCAAACCCAATAAGGGAATGGGCTCTAACGGATTGGTTTTGGAATTGTTCAGTCGAGGCCCATTATTGTCCCTTCATACTCATACAATCTCATATTTCCATTTACAGTTTTTTTTTTAAGAAAAAAGTGCAGTCTCCACTTGTAGGGGTGGTCCACTCTGGTCTAAGTAGAAGTGTACTTTCCGGTTTCCATGTGTTGGGGTAGATATTTTTGCAGTGAACTGCAGATATTTCAGTTCAGAACAAAGCTTTAGTTTAGGCTTTCAAGTTTATCCAAAATCGAAGAAGTCTAATCAATCATTCTTTGTGGTTTAATAATCCCACATCAATGGAGAGCCTTGCTGTTGTTCCACTCACTCAGCCCTCCTTTTTCCATTCGAAACCAACAAATAGGAATACAGGTTTTCCTTCTTGGCCATTTAAACAGAGAAGCTCCCGTTCCACCCGCTTGAACTGCCAAAAAATGTATGTCCCTGGTAGGTATTCCTTCCTCCTTATTTATCTGTGCTTGTTCAAGATTGAGTTTTCCATTTCGTCTTTAACTCAAAGACAATGAGAGCCTTCTCGCAGGGTTTGGAGAGGCATCACCAGAAGCCAAGGCAACCAAAAACCTCCACAATTTCTTCAATTACATAGCAGTTAAGATAGTCAGTGCACAGCTTCAGGTTCTTTTCCCCTATGCGGTTATACATATTTCCCTTCATTACTTATGGTTCATCCTATTATTGAGAGATATATAGTTAGTAAAGAGTTAATTACGGTTTATTATCGTTAATCATGCATATTTCATTTCATCTCTTAAGCCGTTAATTTCCCTGGGCAGAGCTATAACCCTGAAGCTTACAAGGAGTTGATGGAATTTCTGGATACCCACGCGTTAAATGATGGGGACAAATTCTGTGCGAGCTTGATGAGGGAATCTTCAAGGCATAAAGGTCTAGGTATGTAAGTTAATTAATGGTCAATCTGTTTTCAACCTGGGAAAGAATTCACTTGCCATTGCAAGACTACAACTCAGAAATCTTCCATAGTCCGTCTATATTTTCAGAATTTTGACTGTTAATCAATGAGTCCAAATTTTGGTGTCTGCGTTATGAATTTGACCGTTAATTAATGTATTCGATTTGTGATGAATTTCAAATTGGAATTTCCATTTGGCACCTCATCTGCGCGATAGCCCTGCGTATCTTAGAGGTCAGTACATGAGATATTATTCCTTTCCTCTTCACCTTTTCTGCTAAAAGCTGATGGGCTAAAGCTTGTTATATCATTTTATAGGTTCGATCTGCATATTGCAAACATGATTTCGAATGGGACAACTTGAAGCGTTTAGCTCTCAAGGTTAGGAAATCATTTTCTATTGGTTAATCGTCAAGATTATATATATATATATATATGTATGTATTCCTGCTATAAACTTTTGATGTTATTCTCATACTTCTGGATACATGGTTCAGAGTAGTTGGGTATTTTTCTTTGTCTGGTCTGCAGATGATGGATGAATCCAACACAAAACTCATGAGGGAATATGTTTTAGAAACCAGTCATGAGAAAGAAACCGGCAAGTGATGCGACTCTCAACTGGAGCCCAACGATGCCACTTTGGGCAGTTCCGGTATAAAGATAACATAAAGAACGAAATTATTTTGATGTACCCGGTACTGGTATATCGAAATATATAGTAAATATAGAAAATATAAAAAAGAAGTAATATATAGAAGCCTTATTTAAATGTTAAGAACAGTTTCTATGATGCGTGGTTTCTTTGATCAATCCCTGGAAAACCTTTTATAGCCAGCGTTCCTTATTCATGGTAATTCCATTACCGTGGCAAACACACAGGTAGCAACATCAAGAATCTTTCTTTGAATCTTGAGAAGTCATAAGACATCAAATAAGTATATAACAAGTTGGTAAGCCGTAAAAACATGCTGAAATTCTCTTCGTCAATCAGCCTAAGCTGTCCTTAGATTCATTTTCCGTTAATGGCTGAAACCATAGCAATAGCAAAATCAAGCATGGCAAATATGAGACATGTAGACACAAACATCAAACTAAATCGAAATGATACTTTAATATCCATATTTGGGCTTTGGAGCTCAATCAAAAAAGGACAGAAGATAGAGTGGGAGCATGCCAATAAAGAATCTTAAACAAATCAATGATTATCCATACATGGCAAAAGTTCATATTCTTGACTGCACTACTTAAATACCTGAATGTATCGTTGCACATCATCAGAAGAATGGATATGTCCTGTGCTGAAATATGATTGGGCATATTCCTCAATGTTCTCTGGCCTGCAAGTCATCATTTAATGCAATTATGCTGCTTAAAGAGAGAAATTCTAATGAAGTTAGAAACTAGATTTTGTTAAGAGGCTGTAGAAATTCAACATAGATCCAATTTAGACATATCTCAAATAATGGTTCGATATGTCTTCTAGTAAAGTTGGAGAATACAGCAAGGATTTAGAGAAGGTTTAGATTATAATTATATCTTATTTTGCTTGTCCAGACATCCAAGCAGGAAGCGATCAAATTGAGCCTAATTAATTCAGAACCAATTAGGTGAAATTTCTCTTTTTAAATAAATAAAGGCTGGTTGCTAGTTGTGACAGAAAAATTACCTGTAGACGTAGTTCACCATGATACCTGAACTTTGACTTAACCCTTTTTCTGATCGATCAGCCATCCAGTTTAATCTTCGAACCATCTGTTCCATATTTAAAAGAGTGGAAATCAATTAGTGCAGCTAATATTTTGCAGTTAAGAATGTTTATGCAGTTTGTTAAACTATAAAAATAACGTACGACTTTTAGGCTTTGCTTGATAGGGTGGAAAGAAATTTGGAAAGCTAGAAAATTAGGGGAGGAGACAAATGGAAAAAATGAAAAAAAATTTTTCTTTCCATTAGTTTGCTTGGTGGTACAGATAGAAAAATATAAAGAAAAAATAATTTTCTTCCCTTTCATTGTTTGATATAATTGAAAAATGAGAAGAAAGAAAATAAAAAATATATTATTTTACCATTATATCCATTAAAAGTTAAGATGAAAAAATAAACTTTAAAAGATAATAGGTAATCTTGTAAATATACCTACTTGCCACACGCCACTCTTATTGTCTTTTCTCTTTCCTTTCCAATTTCGAGTTATTTATTTTTGTTAATTGGTATGAAAAATGATGATCTTTCAAATTTTCTTTTCTTTCATTTTTCATTCCAACCAAACAGACCCAAAATTTCTTTTCTTTCCACTTTCCACCTTTTCTATCCATCCTTCCACTTTTCTACCCAACCAAAAACACCCTTAATCAATCTTTGCATCTGAAAAAAGATAAACCTTTCTAAAAGAAAACCCTTGGAGAATTGTTTGACTAATATAGGGGAACATCCAGAAACTAATCAATATGTTCTGCTAAGAGGACTTAGCTTATCTATGATTGATATCTATGATTGAAATCACATTACATACCGCTCCATTCTGCAAATGGAAGTTTGCAACAGAATCTAGAGCTTTTCCTCTCTTTTTCTCTTGCAGAAGGTACCTAAATTTGAAGAATCGCATCAATTAATTTCACCCAAGAAAACACAAGCTCCATATGTTAAGTACAGAACCAATTAACCTGACTCTATACAGTTAAATAAGTTTCCATGCTTCTGTTCCTTGTAACACAGGAATTAAAGAAATTAAAGATATTGCCACTTGGTCAAATAATAATGGACAGAAATTTTAATGAAGAAATGTACCTCGCACATAGTCGCATTAGAGGTGGTTCTAATGCTGAAAGCAATTTAGCTGAATTAGTCCACTCATGACTTGCCAGTGTCAGCAAGTTCAACATTACTTCCATGCCACTTTTTCCAGCTGCAAGATCCCTGTAAACAGATAATGGCAATATGCGGATGAATCAGCTTTTACTAAAAACCATATTCCAGATGGCATGAAAAATGATATGAAAATTATTCATCTTCAGAAATTCCAAAGGTCTTATTAAGCGCGCGCGCACACACACACAAAAAGAAGCTTACCCAGACGAATCAATTAGTGCTCTTTCTTCTTCTGGTTTGAGTAGATTCTCATAAAAAGTTAATCCAGATCTATCACCTGATGAACATGATATGTCCTCTGCTTCAGCAAGTTTTGATTGAGAAGCCAATTTGGATAGAAGCCACTGCATGAATCCAGGGATAGGGCTAAGCGTAGCAAACACCTTTATAGTAAGAAGAAAAGAAGTACCAGTAAGCATCATCTCAAGCAGAACTTAGCTAGACGTACAGTTATATTTGACTGTAAAAAAAAATGTAAAATACTTGTATTTTGAGTCGCATGCAGAACATAGTGCACTGATCTCAAGGAAATTGTAAAATAACTGGTCATGGGAATCTCTAGTACAATGCCAAGTACTAGACAAGAGCCAAATACCAACTCATAAGCAGATTGCAAACAGTTCATCATAACTACAATTTCAAAAATTAAAATGATTAATCCACAACTATCATTACAGGCACTCAGGCAGAGCAATTACCATCAGTTTGATCCACAAAAAAAGGAGTACTTACAGAAATATGTGGCATATCTCTTTTCACCAATGTAATAACACGTTTAATAAGAAACTTTCCTAGGTTGATTCCTGCCAAGCCAGGCTGAGAAAAGTCGGAAGTATGCAGTCAGGTACATGGAAACAGAGTAACTACGCTATAATTATCTTTTACAAATAAAAGGTTGAGTGGGGACATTATACCTGAGTTGATGATATTGAGTAAAATAATGCACACGTTGCCTCACTTTCAGGAATTGGAGGATTATCCCATAAAACTTCCTATCATTCACAGGAATATTAAGAACAAGAAGACGAAGAAAGGAATATGGTACGATTAAAGAGAATTTACCTGTATTGTCTGTGCTATGTTCTTCAAAAGTGCAACTTCAATAAAAATAAGAGGTTCGCCTGAAATACAGAACACTTAGATAGACAGAGATAGAAAGAGAAAGAGACTGTAGAGGAGAGGAGGAGAGAGGAGAGGTGGGATTGCGGGCAGTTCAATAGAAAACACCCCCACTCCCTGTAAAGAGTGAAGGAACTGCTCACCAGGTATGGCTGAATGAAAATATCCAAAACAACGACGACCAACTCCCAGTCTTCTCTTAAGATCAATAAGATTACTGATAGGATGCACTGCCTGGAGAAAATTTGATCACTAGATAATAAAAGGCCAGACAGTGCAAAATCTATACTATGAGCAAGCAGGAGGGAGAATAGAAACGAACTTCATAAGCTACAATTTTCTCCAACAAAGAAGCGGGATCATCCCATGTAATCTGAAGGAGCTCTAAAGCAGCAGGACTAAGCCAAGTACTAAGCTTCTCCTTCAGATAGGAATCTAATGCTCGCAATGAAGCAATATTTTCTTCTCTGAAATTTACAAAAATTTCAGTTTCTATTATGCATTTGAATTAATCATGTTTCAATTCTTTAACAAATTAATGTATAACCAAGTTCTAAATCTGCAACAAGCCAGCAACAATAACCCTAAACCATATAAGAAAAGTTTTAACAATTCAGCACTTGTACTGTTTCAATCTTAAGCATTCCAATGCCAAAAACCATTTCTCGTTCATGATATAGAAGTTTGTAAAGAGGCATATGTAAATTATTCAAGATCGCAACTGCTGCGCTTCGCTTCAATCAAAGGTAACAATGTAATTATAGCATCACCTAACCTCCCACCACAGCTAAAGATATTTAAAAAAAAAAAAGTAAAAGAAATAAACATATTAGTGCTTCCTTTTATTGCAAAGAGTGAGGCTCCATCCTATAAGAACTAAAACCTAAACTCTACTCAGTGGAAGACAATACCAATGCCCAAATGATTGACTATGATGCAAGATAATCCCAAGCCCTTAGGAAGTTCCATTTAACTATTGTATGAGATATTTTTTGATGACTTTGTATAAGAAATTAGAAGTGAAAAACCATATGAGTTTCGGACATTCTCTAACATACTTTTCAACTAACAGTGTGTTCAACTATCATTAAAAGGTTCTACGCCTATGGGATAAAACGAAAGTAATAATATGATGATTAAATCAAGATAAATAAGTCGGAATCTTGTAAAAAGGACTATAACCTTACGCGATAATGGATAATATATCAGCCCGAAGGATGGTCAAAAACTTCAGCCCTCCAGGGTGTGTGTTAAGTCGCTCAAATAGAATTTCATACACTGGCTTAAGGGAATGTCTCAAATTTCTCTCTATGCGATAGAAAGTTGAAAGAAAGCCTTCATCTTCAACTCCTCCTGATTGAGCTTCATTCCCTGAAACAAGAAACCTCCACATCATTCAACCCCGCTAAACACAAAAACGAGAATTCAAAAAAAAAAAAAAAATGTAAGCTAAATACCAACAGCAAGCTCATCATCGGGTAGCTGAAGTCCAAGATATTGCTTTATGAGCTCACGAACTTTCGTCCTGTTGAGATCATACTCTTTGGCAAGTGTGAGTAATAATTTCCTGCGGTTCTCAAAAGAAAGGCTAATATAACCCTGCATTATATCACAATTCACAACATTATTAAGCACCGAAATAGACACTAGAACTCAGGATAATTAGTAATTGCTTGTTACCCATAGTTTACCTCCGAAAAATCATTAAGTACAGAATCGAGAACTTCAGTTTTATTCATTGATATTGCTGAGTGCATTGATTCTCGTACACCCTCGAACGATCTAATTAGCAAAATTTTTTCCAAATTTAAACATCAAGAATTGCATTTAGGATTTTGTAATATGAATACTTCATAATAAACAAAAGACCTTTGATAATTGAACTTTTCATTTCCATATTCAGCAGCATGGCGATCCACGTTTGCACCGGATTGGTTTCCTTGAGAATTTGATTGCATTTGATTAACCTCGTTCTGTGGTAAATTAATTCAAACTAAATCAGCAAATTCTTTGATAAAAAATTAACTAATCACAAATTTATTAAATTCGTGATTAATCAAACAATTAAACAAAACAAGAAAAATCATATTTTTGGATTCATGTTGTAATAACTTTAAAATGGAAAAGCAGATAAAACTTACAGAAAGAGGAGAAAGGGCGAAGTCAGGTGGATGATTAGGTCTCATTCTGGCTCGCATCAAAATGGCCAAGGCTTTCTTGTTCATTTCTATTATATAAAATTAATATCCTGACAAAGACCAAAGCATAAACGTTTC
>JBBYHK010171660.1:0-34489 GCA_038382065.1 Adansonia grandidieri | reverse complement strand
TGAATCCGTGTGTGCCTTAGTTGACAAGCAAATTTTAATTCTTAACATTGGCAGAAAGAGAAGCTTTTCTTATGAAAACAAAGCATCAATATCATTTATCCCAAGAAGAGAATGAGTTTATGGTGCCCAATCATAAAAAAAAAAGAGATTACTATGTGAATCCGTGTTCGTCCCAACTAACGAAAGAACTTTAACTATAAAAAATGATGGAAAGAGAAGTTTTTTCATGAAATCAAAGCATCAATGCCATTTATCCCAATGAGGAGGATGAGTTTATGGTCCCCAATCATGAAAAGAAAGGAGATTATCATGTGAATCCATGTTTTTCCCAATTGACAAATGAACTTTAACACTAAAAAATGATAAAAAGAGAAGCATTTTTTATGAAAACATTGTGTCAATGCCATTTATCCCAACGAGTAGAATGAGATTATTGTGCCCAATCATAAAAAAAATCTGATTACTATGTGAACCCGTGTTTGTCCCACTTGACAAATGAACATTAACCCTAAAAAATGATGGAAAGAGAAGCTTATGGTAGAGGTTATCATGTGAATCCTTTCTTTGTCCCAATCGACAAACAAACTTTAATTCTAAAAAATGATGTAAAGATAAGCTTTTCTAATGAAACCAAAGCATCAACATCATTCATCCCAATGAGGAGAATGAGTTTATGGTGCCCAATCATGAAAAGAAAAGAGATTACTATGTGAATCCGTGTTTTTCCCAATTGACAAACAAAATTTGATTCTAAAAAATGGTGGGAACCAAAGCTTTCTAAAGGAAACGAAAGCAACAATGCCATTTATTGAACTGCAAGGAATGAGTTTGTGTGCCCAATCTTGAGAAAAGAAAGGAAATTGTTGCATGAATTCGTGTTTGTCCTAATTGAAAAATAAACTTTAACTCTAAAAAATGATGGAAAGAAAAGCTTTTCTTATGAAACCAAAGCATCAATGTCATTTATCCCAATGAGGAGAATGAGTTTTTGGTGCCCAATCTTTAAAAGAAAGGACATTACTATGTGATTTCGTGTTTATCCCAATTGGCAAACAAACTTCAATTCTAAAAAATGGTGGAAATGAAAGCTTTTCTAACTAAACCAAGTCATCAATGTCATTCATCCCAATGAGGAGAATGCGTTTATGGTGCCCAATCTTGAAAGAAAAGGACATTACTATGTGAATCCGTGTTTGTCCCAATTGGAAAACAAGCTTTAATTCTAAAAATTGTGGAATGAAAAGCTTTTCTTACTAAGCCAAAGCATCAAAGTCATTCATCCCAATGAGGAAAATGAGTTTATGGTAGCCATCCATGAAAAGAAAGGAGATTACTATGTGAATCTGTGTTTTTCCCAATTGGCAAACGAATTTTATTCTAAAAGATGGTGGGAACAAAAGCTTTTTAAAGGAAACCAAAGCATCAAAGCCATTTATCGAAATGCGGGGAATGAGTTTATGGTTCCTAATCATGAAAAGAAAGGAGATTACTATGTGAATCCATGTTTATCCCAATTGACAAATGAACTTTAACACTAAAAAATGGTGGAAAGAGAAGTTTTTCTTATGAAACCAAAGCATCAATATCAGTTATCCCATCCAAGAGAATAAGTTTATGGTGCCTAATAATGAAAATAAAAGTGACTACTCTGTCAATCCGTGTTTGTCCCAATTGACAAATGAACTTTAACTCTAAGAAATGATGGAAAGAGAAGCTTTTCTTATGAAACCAAGGCATCGATGTCATTTATCCCAATGAATAGAACGAGTTTATGTTCCCTAATCATGAGAAAAAAGGGCGATTATTATATGATTTCATCTTTATCCTAATTGATAGACGAACTTTGAATCTAAAAAATGGTGGGAAGAAAAGCTTTTTAAATAAAGCCAAAGTGTCAGCACCATTCATCCCAATGAGGAGAATGAATTTCTGGTGCCCAATCATGAAAAGAAAAAAGATTATTATGTGAATCCATGTGTGCCTTACTTGACAAGCAAATTTTAATTCTTGGCAATGGCAGAAAGAGAAGCTTTTCTTATGAAACCAAAGCATCAATATCATTTATCCTAAGAAGAGAATGAGTTTATGGTGCTTAATCATCAAAAAAAAGAGATTACTATGTGAATCCGTGTTCGTCCCAACTAACAAAAGAACTTTAACTATAAAAAATGATGGAAAGAGGAGTTTATTCATGAAATCAAAGCATCAATGCCATTTATCCCAATGAGGAGAGTGAGTTTATGGTCCTCAATCATGAAAAGAAAGGAGATTATCATCTGAATCCGTGTTTGTCCTAATTGACAAATGAACTTTAACACTAAAAAATAATAGAAAGAGAAGCATTTCTTATGAAAACAATGTGTCAATGCCATTTATCCTAACGAGGAGAATGAGTTTATGGTGCCCAATAATGACAAAAATTTGATTACTATGTGAATCCGTGTTTGTCCCACTTGACAAATTAACATTAACCCTAAAACTTGATGGAAAGAAAAGCTTATGGTGGAGGTTATCAAGCGAATCCTTTTTTTGTCCCAATTGAAAAACAAACTTTAATTCTAAAAACTGATGTCAAGATAAGCTTTTCTTATGAAACCAAAGCATCATAATCATTCATCCCAATGAGGAGAATGAGTTTATGGTGCCCAATCATGAAAAGAAAGGAGATTACTATGTGAATCCATGTTTGTCCCAACTAACAAATGAACTTTGATTCTAGAAAAAAGTGGGAACCAAAGCTTTTTAAAGGAAACGAAAGCAACAATGCCATTTATTGAACCGCAGAGAATTAGTTTATGTGCCCAATCTTGAGAAAAGAAAGGAGATTATTGCGTGAATTCGTGTTTGTCCTAATTGACAAATGAACTTTAACTCTAAAAAATGATGGAAAGAAAAGCTTTTCTTATGAAACCAAAGCATCAATGTCATTCATCCCAATGAGGAGAATGAGTTTTTGGTGCCTAATCTTTAAAAGAAAGGACATTACTATAAAAATCTGTTTTTGTCCCAATCGGCAAACAAACTTTAATTCTAAAAAATGGTGGAATTGAAAGCTTTTCTTACTAAACCAAGGCATCAATGTCATTCATCCCAATGAGGAGAATGTGTTTATGGTGCCCAATCTTGAAAGGAAAGGACATTACTATGTTATTCCATGTTTGTCCCAATTGGAAAACAAGCTTTAATTCTAAAAATTATGGAATGAAAAGCTTCTTACTAAATCAAAGCATCAATGTCATTCATCCTAATGAGGAAAATGAGTTTATGGTAGCCATCCATGAAAAGAAAGGAGATTACTATGTGAATCTGTGTTTTTCCTAATTGGCAAACGAATTTTATTCTAAAAGATGGTGGGAACAAAAGCTTTTTAAAGGAAACCAAAGCATCAATGCCATTTATCGAAATGCGAGGAATGAGTTTATGGTTCCCAATCATGAAAAGAAAGGAGATTACTATGTGAATCCGTGTTTATCCCAATTGACAAATGAACTTTAACTCTAAAAAATGATGGAAAGAGAAGCTTTTCTTATAAAACCAAAGCATCAATGTCATTCATCTTAATAAGGAGAATGAGTTTATGGTGCACATCATGAAAAGAAAGGAGATTACTATATGAATAAGTGTTTGTCACAGTTGGCAAACAAACATCAATTCTAAAAAATAGTGGAAACAAAAGCTTTTCTTATGAAACCAAAGCATCAGTGTCATTCATCCCAATGAGGAGAATGAGTTTATGGTGCGCAATCATGAAAAGAAAGGACATAATTATGTTAATCCGTGCTTGTCCCAATTGATAAATGAAATTTAACACTAAAAAATGATAGAAAAAAAAGCTTTTCTTTAGAAATCAAAGCATCAACGTCATTCATCCTAACGAGGAGAATGAGTTTATGGCCCCCAATCCTGAAAAGAATGGACATTATTATGTGAATCCATGTTTGTTCCAATTGACAAATGAACTTTAACACTAAAGAATGATAGAAAGAAAAGCTTTTCTTTAGAAATCAAAGCATTGATGTCATTCATCCCAATGACGAGAATGAGTTTATGGCAGCCAATCACGAAAAGAAAGGACATTATTATTGAATCCGTGTTTGTCCCAATTCGTAAATGTACTTTAACTTTAAAAAATGATGGGAAGAAAAGCTTTTCTAATGAAGCCAAAGCATTAATGCCATTCATGCCAATGAGGAGAATTAGTTTATAGTGCCCAATCATGAAAAGAAAGGACATTATTATATGAATTTGTGTTTGCTCAATTGACAAATGAACCTTAACTTTAAAAAATGATAGGAAGAAAAGCTTTTCTTATGAAGCCAAAGCGTTAATGCCATTCATCTTAATTATTAGAATGAGTTTATGGTGCCCAATCATGAAAAGAAAGGACATTATTATGTGAATCCATGTTTGTCCTAATTGGCAAATGAACTTTAACCTTAAAAAATGATGGAAACAAAAGCTTTTCCTTATAAATCGAAGCATCAACGTCATTCATCCCAATGAGGAGAAGTAGTTTATGGCACCCAATCATGAAACAAAAGGACCTAATTATGTGAATCCATGTTTGTCCCAATTGATAAATGAACTTTAACTCTAAAAAATGATGGGAAGAAAAAGCTTTTCTTATGAAACCAAAGCATTAAGGCCATTCATCCCAACGAAGAGAATAAGTTTACGGTGCCCAATCATGAAAAAAAAGGACATTATTATACGAATTCGTGTTTGTCCCAATTGACAAATGAATTTTAACTTTAAAAAATGATAGAAAGAAAAGCTTTTCTTATCAAACCAAAGCATTAATGCCATTCACCCTAATGAGGAGAATGAGTTTATGGTGCCCAATCATGAAAAGAAAGGACATTATTATGTGAATCCGTGTTTGTCCCAATTGACAAATGAACTTTAACACTAAAAATTGATGGAAAGAAAAGCTTTTATTTATAAATCGAAGCATAAACGTCATTCATCCCAATGAGGAGAATTAGTTTATGGCATCCAATCATGAAAACAAAGGACATTATTATGTGAATCTGTGTTTGTCCCAATTGATAAATGAACTTTAACTCTAAAAAATGATGGGAAAAAAAGCTTTTCTTATGAAACCAAAGCGTTAAGACCATTCATCCCAACAAGGAGAATGAGTTTATGGCGCCCAATCATGAAAAGAAAGGATATTATTATATGAATCCATGTTTGTCCTAATTGATAAATGAATTTTAACTTTAAAAATTGATAGGAAGAAAAGCTTTTCTTATGAAGCCAAAGCATTAATGCCATTCATCCCAATAAGAAGAATGAGTTTATGATGCCCAATCATGAAGAGAAAGGACATTATTATGTGAATCTGTGTTTGTCCCAATTGACAAATGAACTTTAACACCAAAAAATGATTGAAACAAAAGCTTTTCTTTAGAAACCGAAGCATCAACATCATTTATCTCAATGAGGACAACGAGTTTATGGCCCTCAATCTTGAAAAGAAAGGACATTATTATGTGAATCCGTGTTTGTCCCAATTAACAAATGAACTTTAACAATAAAAAATTATGGAAAGAAAAGCTTTTCTTTAGAAATCGAAGCATCAATGTCATTCATCCCAATGAGGAGAATTAGTTTATGGCACCCAATCATGAAAAGAAAGGACATTATTATATGAAGCCATGTTTGTCTCGATTGACAAATTACATTAACTTTAAAAAATGATGGGAAGAAAAGCTTTTCTTATGAAGCCAAAGCATTAATGCCATTCATGCCAATGAAGAGAATGAGTTTATGGCACCAAATCATGAAAAGAAAGGACATTATCATATGAATCCGTGTTTATCCCAATTGACAAATGAACTTTAACTTTAAAAAATGATTGGAAGAAAGCTTTTCTTATGAAACCAAGGCATTAGTGCCATTCATCTCAATGAGGAGAATGAGTTTATGGTGCCCAATCATGAAAAGAAAGGACATTATTACGTGAATCCATATTTGTCCTAATTGACAAATAAACTTTAGCACTAAAAAATGATGGAAAGAAAAGCTTTTCTTTAGAAATCAAAACATCAACGTCATTCATCCCAATAAGGAGAATGAGTTATGGCACCCAATCATGAAAAAAAGGACATTATTATATGAATCCGTATTTGTCTCAATTGACAAATGAACTTTAACTCCAAAAAATGATGGGAAGAAAAGCTTTTCTTATGAAACCAAAGCGTTAAGGGCATTCATCCCAATGAGGAGAATGAGTTTGTGGTGCCCAATCATGAAAAGAAAGGACATTATTATATGAATCTGTGTTTGTCCCAATTGACAAATAAACTTTAACTCTAAAAAATAATGGGAAGAAAAGCTTTTCTTATGAAACCAAAGCATTATTGTCATTCATCCCGATGAGGAGAATGAGTTTATGGTGCCCACTCTTGAAAAGAAAGGACATTACTATGTGAATTCGTGTTTGTCCTAATTGGCAAAAGAACTTTAATTCCAAAAAATGGTGCAATGAAAAGCTTTTCTCACAAAACCAAAGCATCAATGTCATTCATCTCAATGAGGAGAATAAGTTAACGGTGCCCAATCTTGAAAAGAGAGGAGATTACATCTGAATCCATGTTTGTCTGAATTGACAAATAAACTTTAACTTTAAAAAATGATCGAAAGAAAAGCTTTTCTTATAAAGCCAAAGCATTAATGCCATTGATCTCAATGAGGAGAATGAGTTTGTGTTGCCCAATCATGAAAAGAAAGGACATTATTATGTGAATGTGTATGTCCCAATTGAGAAATTAACTTTAACACTAAAAAATGACGAAAAAAAAACATTTCTTTAGAAATCGAAGCATCAACATCATTCATACTAATGAGGGGAATGAGTTTATGGTGCCCAATCATGAAAAAAGAAAGGACATTATTATGTGAATCTGTGTTTGTCTCAATTGACAAGTGAACTTTAACTTTAAAAAATGATGGGAAGAAAAGCTTTTCTTATGAAACCAAAGGTTAAGGCCATTCATCCTAATAAGGAGAATGAGTTTATGATGCCCAATCATGAAAAGAAAGGACATTATTATATGAGTCATGTGTGTCCCAATTGACAAATGAACTTTAACTTTAAAAAATGATGGGAAGAAAAGCTTTTCTTATGAAGCTAAAGTGTTAATGCCATTCATCCCAATGAGGAGAATGAGTTTATGGTCCCAATCATGAAAAGAAAGGACATTATTATGTGAATCCGTGTTTGTCCTAATTGGCAAAAAAACTTTAACACTAAACAATGATGGAAAGAAAAGCTTTTCTTTAGAAACTAAAGCATCAACGTCATTCATCCCAACGAGGAGAATGAGTTTATGGCACCCAATCATGAAAAGAAAGGACATTATTATGTGAATCCGTGTTTGTCCCAATTGAAAAATGAACTTTAACTCTAAAAAATGGTGGGAAGAAAAGCTTTTCTTATGAAACCAAAGGTTAAGGTCATTCATCCTAATGAGGAGAATGAGTTTATGATGCCCAATCATGAAAAGGACATTATTATAAGAATCATGTTTGTCCCAATTGACAAATGAACTTTAACTTTAAAAAATGATGGGAAGAAAAGCTTTTCTTATGAAGCTAAAGTGTTAGCGCCATTCATCCCAATGAGGAGAATAAGTTTATGGTCCCAACCGTGAAAAGAAAGGACATTATTATGTGAATCTGCGTTCATCCCAATTGGCAAATGAAATTTAACACTAAAAAAATGATGGAAAGAAAAGCTTTTCTTTAGAAACTGAAGCATCAACGTCATTCATCCTAATGATGAGAATGAGTTTATGGCGCCCAATCATGGAAAGAAAGGACATTATTATGTGAATCTGTGTTTGTCCTAATTGGCAAAAAAACTTTAACACTAAAAAATGATGGAAAGAAAAGCTTTTCTTTAGAAACCAAAGCATCAACGGCATTCATCCCAATGACGAGAATGAGTTTATGGCACCCAATCATGAAAAGAAAGAACATTATTATGTGAATCCATGTTTGTCCCAATTTACAAATGAACTTTAAATCTAAAAAATGATGGGAAGAAAAGCTTTTCTTATGAAACTAAACCATTAAGGCCATTCATCCCAATGAGGAGAATGAGTTTGTGGTGCCCAATCATGAAAAGAAAGGACATTATTATATGAATCTGCGTTTGTCACAATTGACAAATGAACTTTAACTCTAAAAAATGATGGGAAGAAAAGCTTTTCTTATTAAACCAAAGAGTTATTGTCATTTATCCCAATGAGGAGAATGAGTTTATGGTACCCAATCTTAAAAAGAGAAGAGATTACATCTGAATCCACATTTGTCCCAATTGACAAATGAACTTTAACTTTAAAAAATAGAGGGACGAAAAGCTTTTCTTATGAAGCCAAAGTGTTAAGGCCATTTATCTCAATGAGGAGAATGAGTTTATGGTGCCAAATCATGAAAAGAAAGGGCATTATTATGTGAATCCGTGTTTGTTTCAATTGACAAATGAACTTTAACACTAAAAAATGATGGAAAGAAAAGCATTTCTTTAGAAATTGAAGCATCAACATCATTCATCCCAATGAGGAGAATGAGTTTATGGCGCCCAATCATGAAAAGAAAGGACATTATTATGTGAATCCGTGTTTGTCCTAATTGACAAATGAACTATAACTTTAAAAAATAATGGGAAGAAAAGCTTTTCTTATGAAACCAAAGCCTTAAGGCCATTCATCCTAATAAGGAGTATGAGTTTATGATGCCTAATCATGAAAAAAAAGGACATTATTATATGAATCATGTTTGTCCCAATTGACAAATGAACTTTAACTTTAAAAAATGATGGGAAAAAATGCTTTTCTTATGAAGCTAAAAGGTTAATGCCATTCATCCCAATAAGGAGAATGAGTTTATGGTCCCAATTAAGAAAAGAAAGGACATTATTATGTGAATCCGTGTTTGTCCCAATTGGAAAATGAACTTTAACACTAAAAATTGATGGAAAGAAAAGCTTTTCTTTAGAAACCGAAGCATCAACGTCATTTATCCCAATGAGGAGAATGAGTTTATGGCGCCTAATCATGAAAAGAAAGGACATTATTATGTGAATTTGTGTTTGTCCTAATTGGCAAAATAACTTTAACACTAAAAAAGGATGGAAAGAAAAGCTTTTCTTTAGAAATCGAAGCATTAACAACATTCATCCCAATGATGAGAATGAATTTATGGCACCCAATCATGAAAAAAAAACACATTATTATGTGAATCCGTGTTTGTCCCAATTTACAAATGAACTTTAACTCTAAGATATGAAGGGAAGAAAAGCTTTTCTTATGAAACCAAAGCGTTAATGCCATTCATCCCTATGAGGAGAATGAGTTTATAGTGCCCAATCATGAAAAGAAAAGACATTATTATGTGATTTCATGTTTATCCTAATTGACAAATGAACTTTAACACTAAAAAATGATAGAAAGAAATGCTTTTCTTTAGAAATCGAAGCATCAACGTCATCCATCCCAATGAGGAGAATGAGTTTAGGGTGCCCAATCATGAAAAGAAAGGACATTATTATGTGAATCTGTGTTTGTCCTAATTGGCAAAAAAACTTTAACACTAAAAACTGATGGAAGGAAAAGCTTTTCTTTAGAAATTGAAGGATCAACGGCATTATCCCAATGACGAGAATAAGTTTATGGCACCCAATCATGAAAGGAAAGGGCATTATTATGTGAATCCATGTTTGTATTAATTTACAAATGAACTTTAACTCTAAGAAATGACAAGAAGAAAAGCTTTTCTTATGAAACCAAAGTGTTAGTGCCATTCATCCTAATAAAGAGAATAAGTTTATGGTGCCCAATCTTAAAAAGAAAGGAGATTACAATGTGAATCTATGTTTATCCCAATTGGTAAACAGACTTTAATTCTAAAAAATGGTGGAAAGTAAAGCTTTTCTATTGAAACCAATGCGTCAATGTCATTCATCCCAATAAGGAGAATGAGTTTATGGTGCCCAATCTTAAAAAGAAAAGAGATTACATGTGAATCCGTGTTTGTCCCAATTGACAAATGAACTTTAACTCTAGAAAATGATGGGAAGAAAGGCTTTTCTTATGAAATCAAAGCATTAATGTCATTTATCCCAATGAGGAGAATGAGTTTATGGCACCAATCTTGAAAAGAAAGGACATTACTATGTGAATCCATGTTTGTCCCAATTGACTAATGAACTTTAACTCTGAAAAATGTTGGAAAGAGAAGATTTTTTTAAGAAACTAGAGCATCAATGTCATTCATCCCGATAAGGAGAATGAGTTTATGGCGCCCAATTATGAAAAGAAAAGACATTATTATGTGAATCTGTGTTTGTCCCAATTGACAAATGAACTTTAACTCTAAAAAATGATGGGAAGAAAAGCTTTTCTTGTGTAACTAAAGCATTATTGTCATTCATCCCAATCAGGAGAATGAGTTTATTGTGCCTAATCTTGAAAAGAAAAGGGATTACAATATGGATTCGTGTTTATCCTAAGCTTTAATTCTAAAGAATGATGGAAAGAAAAGCTTTTTAAATGAAACCGAAGCATCAATGTCATTCTTCCCAATGAGGAGAATGAGTTTATGGTTCCCAATCTTGAAAAGAAAGGACATTATTATATGAATTCGTGTTTGTCCCAATTGACAAAGGAACTTTAACACTAAAAAATGATCCAAAGAAAAGCTTTTCTTCAGAAACTGAAGCATCAATGTCATTTATCCCAATGAGGACAACAAGTTTATGGCCCCCAATCTTGAAAAGAAAGGACATAATTATGTGAATCTGTGTTTGCCTCGTTTGACAAATGAACTTTTAACACTAAAAAATGATGGAAAGAAAAGCTTTTCTTTAGAAATCGAAGCATCAATGTCATTCATCCCAATGAAGAGAATTAGTTTATGGCATCTAATCATGAAAAGAAAGGATATTATTATATGAAGCTGTGTTTGTCCCAATTGACAAATGTACATTAACTTTAAAAAATGATGGGAAGAGAAGCTTTTCTTATGAAGCCAAAGCACTAATGCCATTCATGCCAATGAAGAGAGTGAGTTTATGGCGCCAAATCATGGAAAGAAAGGACATTATTATCTGAGTTGTGTTTGTCCCAATTGACAAATGAACTTTAACTTTAAAAAATGATTGAAAGAAAAGCCTTTCTTATAAAGCCAAAGCATTAATGCCATTCATCTCAATGAGGAGAATGAGTTTGTTATGCCCAATCATAAAAAGAAATGACATTATTACGTGAATCCGCGTTTGTCCCAATTGACAAATGAACTTTAACACTAAAAAATGATGGAAAGAAAAGCTTTTCTTTAGAAAGAAAAGCATCAATGTCATTCATCCCAATGATGAGAATGAGATTATGGCACCCAATCATGAAAAAAAAGGGCATTATTATATGAATCTGTATTTATCTCAATTGACAAATGAACTTTAACTCTAAAAAATGATGGGAAAAAAGCTTTTCTTATAAAACCAAAGCATTAAGGCCATTCATCCCAATGAGGAGAATGAGTTTATGGTGCCCAATCATGAAAAGAAAGGACATGATTATATGAATCTGTGTTTGTCCCAATTGATAAATGAACTTTAACTCTAAAAAATGATGGGAAGAAAAGCTTTTCTTATGGAACCAAAGCGTTATTGTCATTCATCCCAATAAGGAGAATGAGTTTGTGGTGCCCAATCTTGAAAAGAGAGGACATTACTATGTGAATTAGTGTTTGTTCCAATTGGCAAAAAACTTTAATTCCAAAAAAAGGTGGAATGAAAAGCTTTTCTCACAAAACCAAAGCATCAATGTCATTCATCTCAATGCGGAGAATGAGTTAACGGTGCCCAATCTTGAAAAGAAAGGAGATTACATCTGAATCCGTGTTTGTCCCATTGACAAATGAACTTTAACTTTAAAAAATGATCGAAAGAAAAGCTTTTCTTATGAAGCCAAAGCGTTAATGCCATTCATCTTAATAAGGAGAATGAGTTTATGGTGCCCAATCATGAAAAGAAAGGACATTACTATGTGAATCCGTGTTTGTCCCAATTGACAAATGAACTTTAACAGTAAAAAATGATGGAAAGAAAAGCATTTCTTTAGAAATCGAAGCATCAATGTCATTCATCGTAATAAGTAGAATAAGTTTATTATGCCCAATCATGAAAAAAAAGGACATTATTATGTGAATCTGTGTTTGTCCTAATTGACAAATGAACTTTAACTCTAAAAAACAATGGGAAGAAAAGCTTTTCTTATGAAACCAAAGTGTTAAGGCCATTCATCCTAATAAGGAGAATGAGTTTATGATGCCGAATCATGAAAAGAAAGGACATTATTATATGAATCATGTTTGTCCCAATTGACAAATAAACCTTAACTTTAAAAAATGATGGGAAAAAAAGCTTTTCTTATGAAGCTAAAGCGTTAATTCCATTCATCCCAATAGGGAGAATGAGTTTATGGTCCCAATCATGAAAAGAAAGGACATTATTATATGAATCCGTGTTTGTCCTAATTGGCAAATGAACTTTAACACTAAAAAATGATGGAAAGAAAAGCTTTTCTTTAGAAACCGAAGCATCAACATCATTCATCCTAATGAAGAGAATGGGTTTATGGCTCCAATCATGAAAAGAAAGGACATTATTATTTGAATCTGTGTTTGTCCTAATTGGCAAAAGAAAAGAACTTTAACACTAAAAAATGATGGAAAGAAAAGCTTTTCTTTAGAAACCGAAGCATCAAAGACTTTCGTCCCAATAACGAGAATAAGTTTATGGCACCTAATCATGAAAGGAGAGGGCATCATTATGTGAATCCGTGCTTGTCCTAATTTATAAATGAACTTTAACTTTAAAAAATAAAGGGAAGAAAAGCTTTTCTTATGAAACCAAAACGTTAATGCCATTCATCCCAATGAGAAGAATGAGTTTATGGTGCCTAATCATGAAAAGAAAGGACATTATCATGTGATTCTGTGTTTATCCTAATTAACAAATGAATTTTTAACTCTAAAAAATGATGGAAAGAAAAGCTTTTCTTATGAAACCAAAGCATGATTCTTATTCATCCCAATAAGGAGAATGAGTTTATGGTGCCCAATCTTGAAAAGGGAGGACATTACTATGTGAATTCATGTTTGTCCAAATTGGCAAACAAACTTTAATTCCAAAAAATGGTGGAATGAAAAGCTTTTCTTCCAAAACCAAAGCATCAATGTCATTCATCTCAATGAGGAGAATGAGTTAATGGTGCCCAATTTTGAAAAGAAAGGAGATTACTATGTGAATCTATGTTTAGCCCAATTGGCAAACAAACTTTAATCCTAAAAATTGGTGGAAAGTAAAGCTTTTCTATTGAAACCAATGCATCAATGTCATTCATCCCAATAAGGAGAATGAGTCCATGGTGCCAATCTTAAAAAGAAAAGAGATTACATGTGAATCCGTGTTTGTCCCAATTGACAAATGAACTTTAACTCTAGAAAATGATGGGAAGAAAAGCATTTCTTATGAAACCAAAGCATTAATGTCATTCACACCAACGAGGAGAATGAGTTTATGGCACTCAATCTTGAAAAGAAAGGACATTACTATGCGAATCCATGTTTTTCCCAATTGACTAATGAACTTTAACTCAGAGAAATGTTGGAAAGAGAAGCTTTTCTTAAGAAACTAAAGCAGTAATGTCATTTATCTCGATAAGGGGAATGAGTTTATGGTGCCCAATTATGAAAAGAAAGGACATTATTATGTGAATCTATGTTTGTCCCAATTGACAAATGAACTTTAACTCAAAAAAATAATGGGAAGAAATGCTTTTCTTAAGAAACCAAAGCATTATTGTCATTTATCATAATAAGGAGATTGAGTTTATGGTGCCCAATCATGAAAAGAAAGGACATTATTATGTGAATCCGTGTTTGTCCCAATTGACAAGTAAACTTTAACACTAAAAAATGATGGAAAAAAAAGCTTTTGTTTAGAAACCGAAGCATCAACGTCATTCATCCCAACGAGGAGAATGAGTTTATGGCGCCCAATCATGAAAAGAAAGGACATTATTATGTGAATCTGTGTCTGTCCTAATTGGCAAAAGAACTTTAACACTAAAAAATGATGGAAAGAAAAGCTTTTCTTTAGAAACTGAGGCATCAAGGACATTCATCCCAATAACAAGAATGAGTTAATGGCACCCAATCATGAAAAGAAAGGGATTATTATGTGAATCCATGTTTATCCCAATTTATAAATGAACTTTAACTCTAAAAAATGAAGGGAAGAAAAGCTTTTCTTATGAAGCCGAAGCATTAATGTCATTCATCTCAATGAGGAGAATGAGTTTATGGTGCCCAATCATGAAAATAAAGGACATTATTATATGATTCTGTGTTTATCCCAATTGACAAATAAACTTTAACTCTAAAAAATGATGGGAAAAAAAGCTTTTCATATGAAGCCAAAGCGTGATTGTCATTCATCCCAATATGGAGAATGAGTTTATGGTGCCCAATCTTGAAAAGAGAGGACATTACTATGTGAATTCATGTTTGTCCCAATTGGCAAACAAACTTAATTCCAAAAAATGGTGGAATGAAAAGCTTTTCTTGCAAAACCAAAGCATCAATGTCATTCATCTCAATAAGGAGAATGAGTTAATAGTGTCGAATCTTAAAAAGAAAGGAGATTAATACGTGAATCCGTGTTTGTCCTAATTGGCAAACAAACTTTAATTCTAAAAAAGGGTGGAAAGAAAAGCTTTTTAAAGGAAACCAAAGTGTTAATGCCTTTTATCGAAATGCAGGGGAATGAGTTTATAGTGGCCAATCTTGAAAAGAAAGGGCATTACTATGTGAATCAACGTTTGTCCTAATTGGCAAACAAAATTTAATTCCAAAAAATGGTGGAATGAAAAGCTTTTCCTATGAAGCGAAAGCATGAATGTCATTCATCTCAATGAGGAAAATGAGTTTATGTGCCCGATCTTGAAAAGAAAAATAATTACTATATGAATCTTTGTTTGTCCCAATTGGCAAACAAACTTTAATTCTAAGAAATAGTGGAAAGAAAAGCTTTTCTATTGAAACCAGAGCATCAATGCCATTCATCCCAATAGGGAGAATGACTTTATGGCGCCCAAGCTTGAAAAGAAAGGAGATTACTATATGAATCCGTGTTAGTCCCAATTGGCAAACAAACTTTAATTCTAAAAAATGGTGGAAAGAAAAGCTTTTCTATTGAAACCAAAGCATTAATGTCATTTATCCCAATGAGGAGAATTAGTTTATGGTACCCAATCTTGAAATGAAAGGTGATTACAATGTAAAGTCTTGTTTGACCCAATTGACAAATGAACTTTGAGTCTAAAAAAACAAAAACATTTTAAATGAAGACAAGGCATCAATGTCATTCATCCCAATGACGAGAATGGGTTTATGGTGCCCAATCTTGAAAAAAAAGGACATTACTATGTGAATCCATGTTTGTCCCAATTGGCAAACAAACTTTAATTCTAAAAAATGGTGGAAAGAAAAGCTTTTCTTTTGAAACAAAAGCATCAAAGTCATTCATCCCAATGAAGAGAATGAGTTTACGATGCCCAATCATGAAAAGAAAAGATATTATTATGTGAATCCATATCTGTCCCAATTGATAAATGAACTTTAACACTAAGAAATGGTGGAAAGAAAAGCTTTTTCTTTAAAAACCAAATGATCAATGTCATTTATCCTAATGAGGAGAATGAGTTATGGTGCCCAATCTTGCAATGAAAGGACAGTGCTATGTGAATCCGTGTTTGTCCTATCTAGAAAACAAACTTTAATTCTAAAAAATGGTGGAAGGAAAAGTTTTTCTGTTGAAACCAATACATCAATGCCATTCATCCCAATAAGTAGAATGAGTTTATGGTTCCCAATCTTGAAAAGAAAGGAGATTATTATATGAATCCGCATTTATCCCAATTGGCAAACAAACTTTAATTCCAAAAAATGGTGGAATGAAAAGCTTTTCTTACGAAACCAGAGCATCAACGTCATTCATCTCAATGAGGAGAATGAGTTTATGGTGCCAATCTTGAAAAGAAAGGAGATTACTATGTGAATCCGTGTTTGTCCCAATTGGCAAACAAACTTTAATTCCAAAAAATGGTAGAACAAAAAGCTTTTTTTATAAAACTAAAGCATCAATGTCATTCATCTCAATAAGGAGACCGAGTGTATAGTGCCTAATCTTGAAAAGAAAGAAGATTACTATGTGAATCTGTGTTTATCCCAATTGGCAAACAAACTTTAACTCTAAAAAATGGTAGAATGAAAAGCTTTTCTTTTGAAACCAAAAATGTCATTCATCTTAATGAAGAGAATGAGTTTATAGTGCCTAATCTTGACAAAAAAGGTGATTACTATGTGAATCGGTGTTTGTCCCAACTGGCAAAGAAACTTTAATTCTAAAAAATGGTGGAAAGTAAAGTTTTTCTATTGAAACCAATGCAATAATGTCATTGATCCCAAGGGATAGAATGAGTTTATGGTGCCCAATCTTGAAAGGAAAGGAGATTATTTTGTGAATCTGTGTTCATCCTAATTGGCAAATCAAACTTTAATTCCAAAAAATGGTGGAATAAAAAGCTTTTCTTATGAAACTGAAGCATCAATGTCATTCATCTCAATGAGGAGAATGAGTTTATGGTGCCCAATCTTGAAAAGAAAGGAGATTACTATATGAATCCGTGCGTGTCCTATTTGGCAAACAAACTTTAACTCTAAAAAAATGTTGGAAAGAAAAGCTTTTCTACTAAAACCAAAACATCAATGTCATTCATCCCAATGAGGAGAATGAGTTTATGGTGCCCAATCTTGAAAAGAAAGGAGATTACTATGTGAATCCGTGTTTGTCACAATTGGAAAATTAACTTTAACTCTAAAAAATAGTTGAATAAAAAGCTTTTCTTACAAAACCAAAGCATCAATGTCATTCATCTCAATAAGGAGAATGAGTTAATGGTGCCCAATCTTGAAAAGAAATGAGATTACTATGTGAATCCATGTTTGTCCCAATTGGCAAATGAACTTTAATTCTAAAAACTGGTGGAAAGTAAAGCTTTTGTATTGAAACCAAAGCATCAATGTCTTTCATCCCAATAAGGAGGATGAGTTTATGGTGCCTAATCTTGAAAAGAAAGGAAATTACATGTGAATCTGTGTTTGTCCTAATTGAAAAATAAACTTTAACTCTAGAAAATGATGGGAAGAAAAGCTTTTCTTATGAAACCAAAGCATTAATGCCATTCATCCCAATGAGGAGAATGAGTTTATGGTGCCCAATCTTGAAAAGAAAGAAGATTACGATGCAAATCCATGCTTGTCCCAATTGACTAATAAACTTTAACTCTGAAAAGTGTTGGAAAGAGAAGCTTCTCTTAAGAAACCAAAGCATCAATGTCATTCATCCTAACAAGGAGAATGAGTTTATGGCACCCAATTATGAAATAAAAGGACATTACTATGTGAATCCACGTTTGTCCTAATTGACAAATGAACTTTAACTCTAAAAAATGATGGGGAGAAAAGCTTTTCTTATGTAACCAAAGCATTATTGTCATTCATCCCAACGAGGAGAATAGGTTTATGGTGCCCAATCATGAAAAGAAAAGACATTATTATGTGAATTAACGTTTATCCTATTTGTCAAATAAACTTTAACTCTAAAAAATGATGGGAAGAAAAGCGTTTCTTAAGAAACCAAAGGACTATTGTCATTTATCCCAATGAGGACAATGAGTTTATGGCGCCCAATCATGAAAAGAAGGGATATTATTTTGTGAATCCATGTTTGTCCCAATTGACAAATGAACTTTAACTTTAAAAAATGATGGGAAGAGAACCTTTTCTTATGAAATCAAAGCATTATTGTCATTCATCCCAATAAGAAGAATGAGTTAATGGTGCCCAATCTTCAAAACAGAGGACATTACTATGTGAATTCATGTTTGTCCCAATTGGCAAACAAACTTTAATTCCAAAAAATGGTGGAATGAAAAGCTTTTCTTGCAAAACCAAAGCATCAATGTCATTCATCTCAATGAGGAGAATGAGTTAATGGTGTCGAATCTTGAAAAGAAAGGAGATTACTATATGAATCCGTGTTTGTCCCAATTGGCAAACAAACTTTAATTCTAAAAAAGGGTGGAAAGAAAAGCTTTTTAAAGGAAACCAAAGCGTTAATGCCTTTTATCGAAATGCGGGGAATGAGTTTATGGTGGCCAATGTTGAAAAGAAAGGGCATTACTATGTGAATCTGTGTTTGTCCCAATTGGCAAACAAACTTTAATTCCAAAAAATGGTGGAATGAAAAGCTTTTCCTACGAAGCGAAAGCATCAATGTCATTCATCTCAACGAGGAAAATGAGTTTATGGTGCCCAATCTTGAAAAGAAAAGTGATTACTATATGAATCTGTGTTTGTCCCAATTGGCAAACAAACTTCAATTCTAAAAAATAGTGGAAATAAAAGCTTTTTTATTGAAACCAAAGCATCAATGCCATTCATCCCAATGGGGAGAATGACTTTATGGTGCCCAAGCTTGAAAAGAAAGGAGATTATTGTGTGAATCCGTGTTAGTCCTATTGGCAAACAAACTTTAATTCTAAAAAATGGTGGAAAGAAAAGCTTTTTTATTGAAACCAAAGTATCAATATCATTCATCCCAATGAGGAGAATAAGTTTATGGTGCCCAATCTTGAAATGAAAGGTGATTACAATGTAAAGTCTTGTTTGACCCAATTGAAAAATGAACTTGATCCTAAAAAAAACAAAAACATTTTAAATGAAGCCAAGGCATCAATGTCATTCATCCTAATGACGAGAATGAGTTTATGGTGCCCAATCTTGAAAAGAAGGGATATTACTGGGTGAATCCATGTTTGTCCCATTTGGCAAACAAACTTTAATTCTAAAAAATGGTGGAAAAAAAAGCTTTTCTTTTGAAATGAAAGCATCAAAGTCATTCATTCCAATGAGGAGAATAAGTTTACGATACCCAATCATGAAAAGAAAAGACATTACTATGTGAATCCATATCTGTCCTAATTCACAAATGAACTTTAACACTAAAAAATGATGGAAATAAAAGCTTTTTATTCAGAAACCAAAGGATCAATGTCATTCATCCCAATGAGGAGAATAAGTTTATGGTGCCCAATCTTGTAAGGAAAGGATAGTGCTATGTGAATCCATGTTTGTCCCATATGGCAAACAAACTTTAATTCTAAAAAATGGTGGAAAGAAAAGTTTTTCTATTGAAACTAATGCATCAATGTCATTCATCCTAATGAGTGGAATGAGTTTATGGTGCCCAATCTTGAAAAGAAAGGAGATTATTGTGTGAATCCATGTTTATCCCAATTGGCAAACAAACTTTAACTCCAAAAAATGGTGGAATGAAAAGCTTTTCGCATGAAGCTTGAGCATCAATGTCATTCATCTCAATAAGGAGAATGAGTTTATGGTGGCAATCTTGAAAAGAAAGGAGATTAATATGTGAATCGGTGTTTGTCCCAATTGGCAAACAAACTTTAATTCCAAAAAATGGTGGAACGAAAAGTTTTTCTTACAAAACCAAAGCATCAATGTCATTCATCTCAACGAGGAGAATGAGTGTATAGTACCCAATCTTGAAAAGAAAAGAGATTATTATGTGAAACTGTGTTTGTCCCAATTGACAAATGAAGTTTAACTCTAAAAAATGATGGGAAGAAAAGCTTTTCTTATGAAACCAAAGCGTTAATGTCATTCATCCTAATAAGGAGAATGAGTTTATGGTGCCCAATCATGAAAAAAAATAGGATATTGTTATGTGAATCCGTGTTTGTCCCAATTGACAAATGAACTTTGATTCTAAAAAATGGTGGGAACAAAAGCTTTTTAAAGGAAACCAAAGCATCAATGCCATTTATCGAAATGTGAGGAATGAGTTTATGGTGGCCAACCTCGAAAAGAAAGGAGATTATATGTGAATTCGTGCTTGTCCCAATTGATAAATTAACTTTAACTTTAGAAAATGATGGGAAGAAAAGCTTTTCTTATGAAACCAAAGCATTAATGTCATCCATCCCAATAAGGAGAATGAGTTTATGGTACCCAATCTTGAAAAGAAAAGAGATCACTATGCGAATCCATGTTTGTCCCAATTGACTAATGAACTTTAACTCTGAAAAATGTTGGAAAGAAAAGCTTTACTCAAGAAACCAAAGCATCAATGTCATTCATCCCAATAAGGAGAATGAGTTTATGGCACCCAATTATGAAAAGAAAGGACATTATTATGTGAATCCATGTTTGTCCCAATTGATAAATGAACTTTAACTCTAAAAAATGATAGAAAGAAAAGCTTTTCTTATATAACCAAAGTGTTAATGTAATTCATCCCAATGAGGAAAATGAGTTTATTATGCCCAATCTTGAAAAGAAAGGAGATTACAATGTGAATTCGTGTTTGTCCCAAGCTTTAATTATAAATAATGACGGAAAGAAAAGCTTTTTAAATGAAACTGAATCATCAATATCATCCATCCCAATGAGGAGAATGAGTATATGGTTCCCAATCATGAAAAGAAAGGACATTATTATGTGAATCCGTGTTCGTCCTAATTGAGAAATGAACTTTAACTCTAAAAAATGATGGGAAGAAAAGCTTTTCTAATGAAGCCAAAACGTTAATGCCATGCATCCTAATAAGGAGAATGAGTTTATAGTCCCAACCATGAAAAGAAAGGACATTATTATGTGAATCGTGTTTGTCCCAATTGAAAAATAACATTAACACTAAAAAATGATGGAAAGAAAAGATTTCTTCGGAAACCAAAGCATCAATGTCATTCATCCCAATGAGTAGAATGAGTTTATGGTGCCACATCTTGAAATGAAAGGAGATTACTATGTGAATCTGTGTTTGTCGCAATTGACAGATGAACTTTAACAATAAAAAATGATGGAAAGAAAAGCTTTTCTCTAGAAACCAAAGCATCAATGTCATTCATCCCAATAGGAGAATGAGTTTATGGTGCCCAATCACGAAAAGAAAAGACATTATTATGTGAATCTGTGTTTGTCCCAATTGACAAATGAACTTTAACTCTAAAAAATGATGGGAAGAAAAGCTTTTCTTTTGAAACAAAAGTATTAAGGCCATTCATCCCAATGAGGAGAATGAGTTTATGGTGCCCAATCATGAAAAGAAGGGACATTATTATATGAATTCGTGTTTGTCCCAATTGACAAATGAACTTTAACTTTAAAAAATGATGGGAATAAATGCTTTTCTTATGAAGCCGAAGTGTTAATGCTATTCATCCCAATGAGGAGAAAGAGTTTATGGCGCCCAATCATGAAAAGAAAGGACATTATTATGTGACTCCGTGTTTGTCCCAATTCATAAATAAACTTTAACTCTAAAAAATGATGGGAAGAAAAGCTTTTCTTATGAAACCAAAGCATTAATGCCATTCATCCTAATGAGGAGAATAAGTTTATGGTGCCCAATCATGAAAAGAAAGGACATTATTAAGTGAATCCGTGTTTATCCCAATTGACAAATGAACTTTAACACTAAAAAATGATGAAAAGAAAAGCTTTTCTTTAGAAACCAAAGCATCAACATCATTCATCCCAATAAGGAGAATGAGTTTATGGCGCCCAATCATGTAAAGAAAGGGCATTATTATGTGAATTTATGTTTGTCCCAATTGACAAATGAACTTTAACACTAGAAAATGATGGAAAGAAAAGCTTTTCTATTGGAACGAAATCATCAATGTAATTCATCCCAATAAGGAGAATAAGTTTATGGTGCCCAATCTTGAAATGAAGGGTGATTATAATGTAAAGTCTTGTTTGACCTAATTGACAAATGAACTTTGATTCTAAAAAAAACAAAAACATTTTAAATGAAACCAAGGCATCAATGTCATTCATACCAATGACGAGAATGAGTTTATAGTGCCCAATCAAGAAAAGAAAGGGCATTATTTCGTGAATCCATGTTTGTCCCAATTGATAAATGAACTTTAAGTCCAAAAAATATGAAAAGAGAAGCTTTTCTTATGAAACCAAAGCATCAATGTCATTCATGCCGATGATAAGAATGAGTTTATGGTGCCCAATCTTGAAAAGAAAGGACATTACTATGTGAATCCGTATTTATCCTAATTGGCAAACAAACTTTAACTCTAAAAAATGATGGGAAGAAAAGCTTTTCTTATGAAACCAAAGCATCAATGTCATTCATCCCAACAAGGAGAATGAGTTTATGGTTCCCAATCTTGAAAATAATGGAGATTACTATGTGAATTCATGTTTGTCCCAGTTGGCAAACAAACTTTAATTCTAAAAAGTGGTGGAAAGAAAAGTTTTTCTGCTGAAACCAATGCATCAATGTTATTCATCCCAATGAGAAGAATGAGTGGTGCCAAATCGTGAAAAGAAAAGTGATTACTATCTGAATCTGTGTTTGTCCCAATTGACAAATGAACTTTGATTCTAAAAAATGTGGGAACAAAAGCTTGTTAAAGGAAACCAAAGCATCAATGCCATTTATCAAAATGTGGGGAATAAGTTTATGGTGCCCAATCATGAAAAGAAAAGAGATTATTATGTGAAACTGTGTTTATCCCAAATGACAAATGAACATTAACTCTAAAAAATGATGGGAAGAAAAGCTTTTCTTATGAAACCAAAGCATTAATGTCATTCATCCCAATAAGGAGAATGAGTTTATGGCACCCAATCTTGAATAGAAAGAAGATTACTATGTGAATCCGTGTTTGTACCAACTGAAAAATGAACTTTGATTCCAAGAAATGCTGGGAACAAAAGCTTTTTAAATGAAACCAAAGCATTAATGCTATTTATCGAAATGCGGGGAATGAGTTTATGTTGCCCAATCTTGAAAAGAAAGGACATTACTATGTGAATCCATGTTTGTCCTAATTGGTAAACAAACTTTAATTCCAAAAAATGGTGGAATAAAAAGCTTTTCTTACGAAACCAAAGCATCAATGTCATTCATCCCAATAAGGAGAATAAGTTCATGGTGCCCAACCATGAAAAGAAAGGACATTATTATGGGAATCCATATCTATTCCAATTGACAAATGAACTTTAACACTAAAAAATGATGGAAAGAAAAGCTTTTTCTTTAGAAACCAAAGCATTAATGTCATTCATCCTAATGAGGAAAATGAGTTTATGGTGCCCAATCTTATAAAGAAAGAAGAGTACTATGCAAATCTGTGTTTGTCCTATCTGGCAAACAAACTTTAATTCTAAAAAAAAGTGGAAGGAAAAGTTTTTCTATTGAAACCAATGTATCAATGTCATTCATCCCAATGAGTAGAATGAGTTTATGGTACCTAATCTTGAAAAGAAAGGACATTATTATATGAATCCGTGTTTATCTCAATTGGCAAATAAACTTTAATTCCAAAAAATGGTGGAATGAAAAGCTTTTATTACGAAACCAAAGCATCAATGTCATTCATCTCAAAGAGGAGAATGAGTACATGGTCCCAATCTTGAAAAGAAAGGAGATTACTCTTTGAATCCTTGTTTGTCCTAATTGGCAAACAAACTTCAATTCTAGAAAATAGTGGAAATAAAAGCTTTTCTATTAAAACCAAAGCATCAATATCATGCATCCCAATGAGGACAAAGCGTTTATGGTGCCCAATCTTGAAAATAAAGGTAATTACTATGTGAATCCGTGTTTGTCCCAATTGACAAATAAACTTTAACTCTAAAAAATGGTGGAAAGAAAAGCTTTTCTTATGAAGCCAAAGATCAATGTCATTCATCCCAATAAGGAGAATGAGTATTTGTTTAATCAAGAAAGGAAAGGAGATTATTTTTCAAATCTGTGTTTGTCCCAACTGATTAATGTATTTTAACTCTAAAAAATGATGGAAAGAGAAACTTTTCCTATGAAACCAAAGCATCAATATCATTCATACAAATGAGGAGACTGAGTTTATAGTACCCAATCTCGAAAAGAAAGGACATTACTATGTGAATCCGTGTTTGTCCCAATTGGTAAATGAACTTTAATTCTAGAAAATGGTGGAAACAAAAGCTTTTCTATTAAAACCAAAGCATCAATGTCATTCATCCCAAGGAGTAGAATGAGTTTATGGTGCCCAATCTTGAAAAGAAAGGAGATTACTATATGAATCCGTGTTTGTCCCAATTGGCAAACCAACTCTATGGAATAAAAAGCTTTTCTTACAAAACCAAAGCATCAATGTCATTCATCTCAATAAGGAGAATGAGTTTATAGTGCCCAATCTTGAAAAAAAAGGAGATTACTATTTGAATCCGTGTTTGTCTTAATTGGCAAACAAACTTTAACTCTAAAAAATGGTGGAAAGAAAAGCTTTTCTTATGAAACCAAAGCATTAATGTCATTCATCCCAATAAGGAGAATGAGTGTTTGTCCAATTAAGAAAGGAAAGGAGATTATTTTGTGAATCCATATTTGTCCCAACCGATAAATGAATTTTAACTCTAAAAAATTATGGAAAGAGAAACTTTTCCTATGAAACGAAAGCATCAATATCATTCAGACGAATGAGGAGACTGAGTTTGTGGTGCCTAATCTCGAAAAGAAAGGACATTACTATGTGAATCCGTGTTTGTCCCAATTGGCAAACAAACTTTAATTCTAGAAAATGGTGGAAACAAAAGCTTTTCTATTGAAATGAAAGCATCAATGTTATTTATCCCAAGGAGTAAAATGAGTTTATGGTGCCCAATCTTGAAAAGAAAGGAGATTACTATATGAATTTGTGTTTGTCCCAATTGGCAAACCAACTTTAATTCCAAAAAATGGGGGAACGAAAAGCTTTTCTTACGAAACCAAAGCATCAATGTCATTTATCTCAATAAGGAGAATGAGTTTATAGTGCCCAACCTTGAAAAGAAAGGAGATTACTATGTGAATCCACGTTTGTCCTAATTGGCAAACAAACTTTAACTCTAAAAAATGGTGGAAAGAAAAGCTTTTCTTATGAAACCAAAGCATCAATGTCATTCATCCCAATAAGGAGAATGAGTGTCTGTCCCATCAAGAAAGGAAAGGAGATTATTTTATGAATCTTGTTTGTCACAACCGATAAATGAATTTTAACTCTAAAAAATGCTGGAAAGAGAAACTTTTCCTGTGAAACCAAAGCATCAATATCATTCATACGAATAAGGAAACTGAGTTTATGGTGCCTAATCTCGGAAAGAAAGGACATTACTACGTGAATCAGTTTTTGTCCTAAATGGCAAACAAACTTTAATTCTAGAAAATGGTGGAAACAAAAGCTTTTCTATTGAAACCAAAGCATCAATGTCATTCATCCCAAGAAGTAGAATAAGTTTATGGTGCCCAATCTTGAAAAAAAAAAAGAGATTACTATATGAATCCGTGTTTGTCCCAATTGGCAAACCAACTTTAATTCCAAAAAATGGTGGAACAAAAAGCTTTTCTTACGAAACCAAAGCATCAATGTCATTCATCTCAATAAGGAGAATAAGTTTACAGTGCCTAATCTTGAAAAAAAAAGAGATTACAATGTGAATCCGTGTTTGTCCTAATTGGCGAACAAACTTTAACTCTAAAAAATGGTGGAAAGAAAAGCATTTCTTATGAAACCAAAGCATCAATGTCATTCATCCCAACAAGGAGAATGAGTGTTTGTCCAATCAAGAAAGGGAAGGAGATTATTTTGTGAATCCGTGTTTATCCCAACCAATAAATGAATTTTAACTCTAAAAAATGATGGAAAGAGAAACTTTTCCTATGAAACCAAAGCATCGATATCATTCATACAAATGAGGAGACTGAGTTAGTAGTGCCCAATCTCAAAAAAAAAGGACATTACTATGTGAATTCGATTTTGTCGCAATTGGCAAGCAAACTTTAATTCTAGAAAATGGTGGAAACAAAAGCTTTTCTATTGAAACCAATGCATCAATGTCATTCATCCCAAGGAGTAGAATTACTTTATGAATTCGTGTTTGTCCCAATTGGCAAACCAACTCTACGGAATGAAAAGCTTTTCCTACAAAACCAAAGCATCAATGTCATTCATCTCAATAAGGAGAATGAGTTTATAGTGCCTAATCTTGAAAAGAAAGGAGATTACTATGTGAATCCATGTTTGTCCTAATTGGCAAACAAACTTTAACTCTAAAAAATGGTAGAATGAAAAGCTTTTCTATTGAAACCAAAGCATCAATGTCATTCATCTTAATGAAAAGAATGAGTTTATGGCGCCCAATCTTGACAAGAAAGGATATTGCTATGTGAATCTGTGTTTGTCCTAACTGGCAAACAAACTTTAATTCTAAAAAATGGTGGAAAGAAAATTTTTTCTATTGAAACCAATGCATTAATGTCATTGATCCCAAGGGGTAGAATGAGTTTATGGTGCCCAATCTTGAAAAGAAAGGAGATTATTTTGTGAATTCATGTTTGTCCTAATTGGCAAACAAACTTTAATTCCAAAAAATGGTGGAATGAAATGCTTTTCTTATGGAATCGAAGCATCAATGTCATTCACCTCAATGTGGAGAATGAGTTTATGGTGCCCAATCTTGAAAAGAAAGGAGATTACTATATGAATCTGTGTGCGTCCCATTTGGCAAACAAACTTTAACTCTAAAAAAATGGTGAAAAGAAAAGCTTTTCTACTGAAACCAAAGCATCAATGTCATTCATCCCAATGAGAAGAATAAGTTTATGGTGCCCAATCTTAAGAATAAAGGAGATTACTATGTGAATCTGTGTTTGTTATAATTGAGAAATGAACTTTAACTTTAAAATATGATGGGAAGAAAAGCTTTTCTTATGAAACCAGAGCATCGATGTCTTTCATCGCAATGGGGAGCATAAGTTATGGTGCTCAATCTTGAAAAGAAAGGAGATTACTATGTGAATCTGTGTTTGTCCCAATTGGCTAACAAACTTTAATTCTAAAAAATGATGGAAAGAGAAGCTTTTTTTATGAAGCCGAAGGATCAATGCCATTCATCCTAGTAAGGAGAACAAGTTATGGTGCCCAATCTTAAAAAGAAAGGAGATTACTATGTGAATCTGTGTTTGTCCCAGTTGGCAAACAAACTTTAATTCTAAAAAATGATGGAAAGAGAAGCTTTTCTTATGAAGTTGAAGCATTAATTTCATTCATCCCAATGGGGCGAATGAGTTATGGTGCTTAATCTTGAAAAGAAAGGAGATTACTATGTCAATCCATGTTTGTCGCAACTGGCAAACAAACTTTAATTCTAAAAACTGACGGAAAGAGAAGCTTTTCTTATGAAGCCAAAGCATCAATGTCATTCCTTCCAATGAGGAGAATAAGTTTTTGGTGCCCAATCTTGAAAAGAACGAAGATTAGTATGTGAATCCATGTTTGTCCCAATTGGCAAACGAACTTTAATTATAAAAAATGATGGATTCTAAAAAGGTGATTGGGTTTATGGAGCCCAATCTTGAGAAAAAAGGTGATTACATTGTAAATTCGTGTTTCACACAATTGATAAATGAACTTTGATTCTAAAAAAGCAAAAACTTTTTAAATGAAACCAAAGCATCAATGTCATTGACCCCAATGAGGAGAATGAGTTTATGGTGCCCAATCAAGAAAAAAAAGGAGATTATTTTGTGAATCCGTGTTTGTCCTAACCGATAAATGAATTTTAACTCTAAAAATTGACGGAAAAAGAAGCTTTTCCGATGAAACCAAAGCATCAATGTCATTCATACCAATGAGGAGACTGAGTTTATGGTGCCCAATCTCGAAAAGAAAGGACATTACTATGTGAATCCATGTTTTTCCCAATTGGCAAACAAACTTTAATTCTAGAAAATGGTGGAAAGAAAAGCTTTTCTATTGAAACCAAAGCATGAATGTCACTCATCCTAAGGAGTAGAATGAGTTTATGGTGCCCAATCTTGAAAAGAAAGGAGATTACTATGTGAATCCCTATTTATCCTAATTGGTAAACAAACATTGATTCCAAAAAATAAGGGAATGAAAAGCTTATCTTACAAAACCAAAGCATTAGTCTCATTCATCTAAATGAGGAGAATGAGTTTATGGTGCCCAATCTTGAAAAGAAAGGAGATTACTAGGTGAATCTGTGTTTGTCCTAATTAGCAAACCAACTTTAATTCCAAAAAATGTTGGAAGGAAAAGCTTTTCTTGCGAAACCAAAGCATCAATGTCATTCATCTCAATAAGGAGAATGAGTTTATAGTGCCCAATCTTGAAAAGAAAGGAGATTACTATGTGAATTCGTGTTTGTCCTAATTGGCAAACAGACTTTAACTCTAAAAAATGGTGGAATGAAAAGCTTTTCTATTGAAACCAAAGCACCAATGTCATTCATCTCAATGAAGAGAATGAGTTTATGGTGCCCAATCTTGACAAGAAAGGATATTACTATGTGAATCTGTGTTTGTCCCAACTGGCAAACAAACTTTAATTCTAAAAAATGGTGGAAAGAAAAGTTTTTCTATTGAAGCCAATGCATTAATATCATTGATCTCAAGGGGTAGAATGAGTTTATGGTGCCCAATCTTGAAAAGAAAGGAGATCATTTTGTGAATCCGTGTTTGTCCTAATTGGCAAACAAACTTTAATTGCAAAAAATGGTGGAATGAAAATCTTTTCTTACGAAACCGAAGCATCAATATCATTCATCTCAATGAGGAGAATGAGTTTATGGTGCCTAATCTTCAAAAGGAAGGAGATTACTATATGCATCCGTGTGTGTCTCATTTGGTAAACAAACTTTAACTCTAAAAAAATGGTGGGAAGAAAAGCTTTTCTACTGAAACCAAAGCATCAATGTCATTCATCCCAATGAGGAGAATAAGTTTATGGTGCCCAAGCTTAAGAAGAAAGGAGATTACTATGTGAATTAGTGTTTGTCATAATTGACAAATGAACTTTAACTCTAAAAAATGATAGAAAGAAAAGCTTTTCTTATAAAACCGAAGCATAAATGTCATTCATCCCAATAGGAGAATGAGTTATGGTGCTCAATCTTGAAAAGAAAGGGGAATACTATGTGAATCTGTGTTTGTCCTAATTGGTAAACAAACTTTAATTCTAAAAAATGATGGAAAGAGAAGCTTTTCTTATGAAGCCAAAGCATCAATGTCATTCACCCAATGGGGAGAATAAGTTATGGTGGTCAATCTTGAAAAAAAAAAGAGATTACTATATGAATCCATGTTTGTCCCAACTGGCAGACAAAATTTAATTCTAAAAAATGATGGAAAGATAAGCTTTTCTTATGAAGCTGAAGCATCAATGTCATTCCTTCCAATGAGAAGAATCTGTTTATGGTGCCCAATCTTGAAAAGAATGGAGATTACCATGTGAATCCGTGTCTATCCCAATTGGCAAACTAACTTTAATTATAAAAAATGATGGATTGAAAAGCTTTTCTTACCAAACCAAAGCATCAATGTCATTTATCCCAAAGAGGAGAATGAGTTTATGGCGCCCAATCAAGAAAAGAAAAGAGATTACTATGTGAATCTCTGTTTGTCCCATTTGGCAAACAAACATTAATTCTAAAAAATGATGGATTGAAAAGCTTTTCTTACCAAACCAAAGCATCAATGTCATTCATCCCAATGAGGAGAATGAGTTTATGGCACCCAATCGTGAAAAGAAAAGAGATTACTAAGTGAATCCTTGTTTGTCCTAATTGACAAATCAACTTTGATTCTAAAAAATGATGGGAATAAAAGCTTTTTAAAGGAAACCAAAGCATCAATGCTACTTATCAAAATGTGAGGAATGAGTTTATGGTGCCTAATCATGAAAAGAAAGAAGATTATTATGTGAAATAATGTTTGTCCTAACTGACAAATGAACTTTAACTCTAAAAAATGATGGGAAGAAAAGCTTTTCTTATGAAACCAAAGCATTAATGTCATTCATCCCAATGAGGAGAATGAGTTTATGGTGCCCAATGTTGAAAAGAAAGGAGATTACTATTTGAATCCATGCTTATGCCATTTGGCAAATGAAATTTAACTCTGAAAAATGTTGGAAAGAGAAGCTTTTATTAAGAAACCAAAGCATTAATGTCATTCAACCAAATAAGGAGAATGAGTTTATGGAACCCAATGTTGAAAAGAATGGAGATTACTATATGAATCTATGTTTGTCCTAATTGATAAATGAACTTTAACTCTGAAAAATGTTGGAAAGAGAAGCTTTTCTTAAGAAACCAAAGCATCAGTGTTATTCATCCCAATGAGGAAAATGAGTTTATGGTGCCTAATCTTGAAAAGAAATGAGATTACTATGTGAATTCATGCTTGTCCGAATTGACAAATGAACTTTGATTCTAAAAAATGGTGGGAACAAAAGCTTTGTAAAGGAAACCAAAGCATTAATGCTATTTATCGAAATATGGAGAATGAGTTTATGGTGCCCAATCTTGAAAAGAAAGGAGATTAATATGTGAATCCGTGTTTGCCCTAATTGGAAAATAAACTTTAATTTTAAAAAATAGTGGAAAGAAAAGCTTTTCTTATGAAACCAAAGCATCAAAAGTCATTCATCCTAATGAGGGGAATGAGTTTATGGCGCCCAATCTTGAAAGAAAAGGAGATTACTATGTGAATCCGTGTTTGTTGCAATTGACAAATGAACTTTAACTCCTAAAAATGATGGGAAGAAAAGCTTTCCTTATGGAACCAAAGCATCAATGCCGTTCATCCCAATGAGGAGAATGAGTTTATGGTACCCAAACTTGAAAATAATTGGGATTACTATGTGAATCTGTGTTTATCCTAATTGACAAATGCACTTTAAAAAATGATGGAAAATGGTGCTTTTCTTCTAAAATCGAAGCATCAATGTCATTTATCCTAATAAGGAGAATAAGTTTATGGTGCCTAATCCTTAAAAGAAGGGAGATTATTATGTGAATCTGTGTTTATCCTAATTGACAAATGAACTTTAACTCTAAAAAATGATAGAAAAAGAAGCTTTTCTTTTGAAACCAAAGCATCAATGTCACTCATCCTAATGAGGAGAATAAGATTATGGTGCCCAATCTTGAAAAGAATGGAGATTATTATGTGAATCTATGTTTATCCCAATTGGGAAACAAACTTTAATTCAAAAAATGGTGGAAAGAAAAGCTTTTCTTACAAAACCAAAGCATCAATGTCATTCACCTCAATGAAGAGAATGAGTTTATGGTGCCCAATCTTGAAAAGAAAGGAGATTACTATGGGATTCCTTGTTTGTCCCAATTGGCAAACAAACTTTAATTGTAGAAAACGGTGGATAGAAAAGCTTTTCTATTGATGCCGAAGCATCAATGTCATTCATCTCAATAAGGAGAATGTGTTTATAGTGCCCAATCTTGAGAATAAAGGTGATTTCATTGTAAATTTGTGTTTCACCCAATTAATAAATGAACTTTGATTCTAAAAAAATAACAACTTTTTAAATGAAACCAAGGCATCAATGTCCTCCATCCCAATGAGGAGAATGAGTTTATGGTGCCCAACCAAGAAAGGAAAGGGGATTATTTTGTGAATCCGTGTTTGTCCCAACCGATAAATGAATTTTAACTCTAAAAAATGATGGAAAGAGAAGTTTTTCTTATGAAACCAAATCATCAATGTCATTCATACCAATGAGAAGGCTGAGTTTATGGTGCCCAATCTCGAAAAGAAAGGACATTACTATGTGAATCCGTGTTTATCCTAATTGGCAAATAAACTTTAATTCTAAAAAATTATGGAAAGAAAAGTTTTTCTATTGAAACCAATGCATTAATGTCATTGATCCCAAGGGGTAGAATGAATTTATGGTGCCCAATCTTGACAAGAAAGGAGATTATTTTGTCAATCCGTATTTACCCCAATTGGCAAACAAACTTTAATTCCAAAAAATGGTGGAATGAAAAGCTTTTCTTACGAAACCGAAGCATCAATGTCATTCATCTCAATAAAGAGAATGAGTTTATGGTGCCCAATCTTGAAAGAAAAAGAGATTACTATGTGAATCCATATGTGTCCTATTTGGCAATCAAACCTTATCTCTAACAAAATGGTGGAATGAAATGCTTTTCTGCTAAAACCAAAGCATCAATGTCATTCATCACGATGAGGAGAATGAGTTTATGGTGCCCAATCTTAAAAAGAAAAGAGATTACTATGTGATTCCTTGTTTGTCCCAATTGGCAAACAAACTTTAATTCTAGAAAACGGTGGAAAGAAAAGCTTTTCTATTGATACCGAAGCATCAATGTCATTCATCCCGATGAGGAGAATGTGTTTATAGTGCCCAATCTTGAGAATAAAGGTGATTACATTGTAAATTCGTGTTTCACCCAATTGAAAAATGAACTTTGATTCTAAAAAAATAAAAACTTTTTAAATGAAACCAAGGCATCAATGTCATCCATCCCAATGAGGAGAATGAGTTTATGGTGCTCAACCAAGAAAGGAAAGGAGATTATTTTGTGAGTCCGTGTTTGTCCCAACCGATAAATGAATTTTAACTCTAAAAAATGATGGAAAGAGAAGTTTTTCTTATGAAACCAAAGCATCAATGTCATTTATACCAATGAGAAGGCTAAGTTTATGGTGCCTAATCTCGAAAAGAAAGGACATTACTATGTGAATCCATGTTTGTCCTAATTGGCAAACAAACTTTAATTCTAAAAAATGGTGGAAAGAAAAGTTTTTCTATTGAAACCAATGCATTAATGTCATTGATCCCAAGGGGTAGAATGAGTTTATGGTGCCCAATCTTGAAAAGAAAGGAGATTATTTTGTGAATCCGTGTTTATCCCAATTGACAAACAAACTTTAATTCCAAAAAATGGTGGAATGAAAAGCTTTTGTTACGAAATTGAAGCATCAATGTCATTCATCTCAATGAGGAGAATGAGTTTATGGTGCCCAATCTTGAAAAGAAAGGAGATTACTATGTGAATCCATTTCTGTCCCATTTGGCAATCAAAATTTATCTCTAATAAAGTGGTGGAACGAAATGCTTTTCTACTAAAACTAAAGCATCAATGTCATTCATCATAATGAGGAGAATGAGTTTATGGTGCCCAACCTTGAAAATAAAGGAGATTACTATATGAATCCATGTTCGTCACAATTGACAACTGAATTTTAACTCTAAAAAATAATGGGAAGAAAAGCTTTTCTTTTGAAACCAAAGCAACAATGTCATTCATCCCAATGGGGAGAATGAGTTATGGTGCTCAATCTTGAAAAGAAAGGAGATTACTATATGAATCCGTATTTGTCCCAATTGACAAATGAATTTTAACTTGAAAAAATGACGGGAAGAAATGCTTTTCTTATGAAGCCATAGCGTTAATGTCATTCATCCCAATGAGGAGAATGAGTTTAAGGTGCCCAATCATAAAAAGAAAGGACATTATTATGTGAATCCGTGTTTGTCCCAATTTACAAATGAACTCTAACTCTACAAAATGATAGGAAGAAAAGCTTTTCTTATGAAACCAAAGCGTTAATGCCATTCATCCCAATGAGGAGAATAAGTTTATGTGCCCAATCATGGAAAGAAAGGAAATTATTATGTGAATCCGTGTTTGTCCCAATTGACAAATGAACTTTAACACTAAAAAATGATGGAAAGAAAAGCATTTCTTTAGAAACCTAAGCATCAACGTCATTCATCCCAATGAGGAGAATGAGTTTATGGCACCCAATCATGAAAAAAAAGGACATTATTATGTGAATCCATGTTTGTCCCAATTGACAAATTAACTTTAACACTAAAAAATGATGGAAAGAAAAGCTTTTCCTTAGAAATCAAGCCATCAATGTCATTCATCTCAATGAGGAGAAAGAGTTTATGGTGCCTAATCATGAAATGAAAGGACATTATTATGTGAATCTGTGTTTGTCTTAATTTATAAATGAACTTTAACTCTAAAAACTAATGGGAAAAAAAACTTTTCTTATGAAACCAAAGCATTAATGCCATTCACCCCAATGAGGAAAATGAGTTTATGGTGCCTAATCATGAAAAGAAAGGACATTATTATGTGAATTCATGTTTATCCCAATTGACAAATGTACTTTAACCTAAAAATTGATGGAAAGAAAAGCTTTTCTTTAGAAACCGAAGCATCAACGTCATTCATCCCAATGAGAAAAATGAGTTTATGGTGCCCTATCATGATAAGAAAAGACATTATTATGTGAATCCATGTTTGTCCCAACTTACAAAGGAACTTTAACTCTAAAAATTGATGGGAAGAAAAGCTTTTCTTATAAAACCAAAGCACTATTGTCATTCATCCCAATGAGGAGAATGAGTTTATGGTGCCCAATCTTGAAAAGGGAGGACATTACTATGTGAATTCGTGTTTGTCCCAATTGGCAAACAAA
>JBBYHK010171005.1:0-34529 GCA_038382065.1 Adansonia grandidieri | reverse complement strand
GAGACAAACTTTGATACTCATAATAATCCCCATTCTTTTTGTTATTAGCACAATAATTATGTTCTCCACATAGAGATGCACGATATTGATGCTTTGGATTGGCAATAAGAGCTTTTCCTTCCACCATTCTCCTTGTAATTTATGTTCATCCATGAAATGAGACGATCTTGGATACTCGTAATAATCTCCATTCTTATTGTTGTGGGTGCTACAATGATATTCTCCTCATTGGGATACACGGTATTGATACTTTGAATTTGCAACAAAAGCTTTTCTTTCCACTATTTTCCTTAAAATCAAAGTTCATTCATGAAATGAGACAAACCTGGCCTCTAGTAATAATCTCCATTCTTTTTGTTATTGGTTCTACAACAATGTTCTCCATATTGGGATGCACAATCTTGATGCTTTGGATTTGTACAAAAAGCTTTTCTTTTCACCATTTCCTTATAATTAATGTTCATCCGTGAAATGACACAAACTTGAATACTCATAATAATCTCCATTACTTTTGGTATGGGCACAACAATCATGTTTTTTTCATTTGGATACACGATATCGATGCTTTTAATTTGCAAGAAAAGCTTTTCTTTCTAGCATTTTCCTTAAAATCAAAGGTCATTCATGAAAAGAGACAAGCTTGGATACTCATAATAGACTCTACTCTTTTTGTTATTGGCACTACAATCATGTTCCCCATATTGGATACACGATATTGATGCTTTGGATTTGAAAGAAATGCTTTTCTTTCTGCCATTCTCCTTGTAATTAATGTTCACCTGTGAAATAAGAGAAAATTAGATTCTCGTAACAATCTCCATTCTTTTTCTTATGGGCAATACATTCATGTTTTCCCCATTAGGATACACAATATTGATGCTTTGGATTCACAAGAAAAGCTTTTCTTTCCACCATTTCCCTTAGAATCAAAGTTAATTTGTGAAATGAGACAAACGTGGATACTCATAATAATCTCCATTCTTTTTGTTTTTGGCACTACAATCATTTTCTCCACATTGGGATACACGATATTGATGTTTTGGATTTGCAAGAAAATTTTTGCTTTCCACCATTTTCCTTATATTCAAAGTTCATCCATGAAATGAGACAAACTTGAATGCTCGTAATAATCTCCATTCTTTTTGTTATGGGCACCACAATCATGTTCTCTTCACTTGTATACACGATAATGATGCTTTGGATTTGTAGGAAAAGCTTTGCTTTCCACCAATTTCTTTGTAATTAATGTTCATCCATGAAATGAGATAAACTTGGATACTCTTAATAATCTCTATTCTTTTTGCAATGAGTACTACAATCAAGTTCCCCACATTGGATTCACGATATTCATGTTTTGGATTTGAAAGGAATGCTTTTCTTTCCACCATTCTCCTTATAATTAATGTTCACCCATGAAGTGAGAGAAACTTGGATCCTCATAACAATCTTCATTCTTTTTCTTATGGGCACTGCATTCATGTTCTCCTCATTGGGATACACAATATCGATGCTTTGGATTCACAAGAAAAGCTTTGTTTCTACCATTTCAGTTATAATCAAAGTTCATTCGTGAAATGAGACAAACTTGGATACTCATTCCTTATATTCAAAGTTCATTCATGAAATAAGAGAAACTCGGATGCCCATAATAATCTCCATTCTTTTTGTTACAGCACCACAATCATGTTCTCCACATTTGTATACACATATTAATGCTTCGGATTTGCAGGAAAAACTTTGCTTTTCACCAATTTCCTTGCAATTAATGTTCATCCATGAAATGAGATAAACTTGGATTCTCGTAATAATCTTCACATTTTTTGTTTTGGGTACTACAATCATGTTCTCCTCATTAGGATACACGATATTGATGCATTGGATTTTTTAAAAAAGCTATTCTTTCTCCCATTTTCCTCATAATCAAAGTTCATTCATGAAATGAGGCTAACATGTATACTCGTAACAATCTTTATTCTTTTTGTTATTGCCACGACAATCATGTTCTCCACATTGGGATACGCGATCTTGATGCTTTGGATTTGCAGGAATAGTTTTTCTTTCCACCATTTTCCTTATAATTAATGTTCATCCGTGAAATGAGACAAACTTGAATACTCCTAATAATCTCCATTACTTTTGTTGTGGGCACAACAATCATGTTCTTCTCATTTGGATACACGATATTGATGCTTTGGTTTTGCAAGAAAAGCCTTTCTTTGCACCATTTTCCTTACAATCAAAGTTCATCTATGAATTGAGACAAACTTGGATACTCATAATAATCTTTATTCTTTTTATTATGGGCACTACAATCATGTTTTCCTCATTGGGATACACGATATTGATGCTTTTAATTTGCGAGAAAAGCTTTTCTTTCTAGCATTTTCCCTAAAATCAAAGTTCATCCGTGAAAAGAGACAAGCTTGGATACTCGTATAGCCTCCACTTTTTTTGTTATTGGCACTACAATCATGTTCCCCATATTGGATACACCATACTGACGCTTTGCATTTGAAAGAAAAGCTTTTCCTTCCACCATTCTCCTTGTAATTAATGTTCACCTGTGAAATGAGAGAAAATTGGATACTTGTAAGAATATCTATTCTTTTTCTTGTGGGCACTACATTTATGTTCTCCCCATTGGGATACACAATACTGATGCTTTGGATTCGTAAGAAAAGCTTTTCTTTCCACCATTTCCCTTATATTCAAAGTTAATTTATGAAATGAGACAAACTTGGATACTCATAATAATCTCTATTCTTTTTGTTTTTGGCACTACAATCATGTTCTCCACATTGGGATACTCGATATTGATGTTTTGGATTTGTAAGAAAAGCTTTGCTTTCCACCATTTTCCTTATATTCAAAGTTCATCCATGAAATGAGACAAACTTGGATGCTCATAATAATCTCCATTCTTTTTGTTACGGGCACTACAATCGTGTTCTCTTCATTTGTATACACGATAATGATGCTTTGGATTTTCAGGAAAAGCTTTGCTTTCCACCAATTTCTTTGTAATTAACGTTCATTCATGAAATGAGACAAACTTGGATACTCTTAGTAATCTCTATTCTTTTTGTTATGGGTACCATAATCGTGTTCCCCACATTGGATACACGATATTCATGCTTTGGATTTGAAAGGAATGCTTTTCTTTCCACTATTCTCCTTATAATTAATGTTCACCCATAAAGTGAGAGAAAGTTGGATCCTCATAACAATCTCTATTCTTTTTCTTATAGGCACTACATTCATGTTCTCCTCATTGGGATACACAATATTGGTGCTTTGGATTCGCAAGAAAAGCTTTTCTTTCTACCATTTCGGTTATAATCAAAGTTCATTCGTGAAATGAGAAAAACTTGGATACTTATAATAATCTCCATTCTTTTTTTTTTGAAACTGCAATCATGTTCTCCATGTTGGTATACACGATATTGATGCTTTGGATTTGCAAGAAAAGCTTGATTTCCACCAATTTCAAACTCATTCGTGAAATGAGACAAACTCAGATGCTCGTAATAATCTTCATTTTTTTTGTTACGGCCACTACAATCATGTTCTCCTTATTTGTATACACGATATTGATGCTTTGGATTTGCAGGAAAAACTTTGCTTTCCACCAATTTCCTTGTAATTAATGTTCATCCATGAAATGAGACAAACTTGGATACTCGTAATAATCTCCACTCTCTTTGTTTTGGGTACTATAATTGTGTACTCCTTATTAGGATACACGATATTAATGCATTGGATTTTTGAGAAAAGCTATTCTTTCTCCCATTTTCCTCATAATCGAAGTTCATTCGTGAACTGAGGCAAACATGTATACTCGTAATAATCTCTATTCTTTTTGTTATTGCCATGACAATCATGTTCTCCGCTTTGGGATACGCAATCTTGATGCTTTGGATTTGCAAGAAAAGCCTTTCTTTCCACCATTTTCCTTATAATCCAAGTTCATCCATGAAGTGAGACAAACTTGGATACTTATAATGATCCCCATTCTTTTTGTTATTAGCACTATAATTATGTTCTCCATATTGAGATACACGATATTGATGCTTTGGATTTGCAATAAGAGCTTTTCCTTCCACCATTCTCCTTGTAATTTATGTTCATATGTGAAATGAGATGACCTTGGATACTTGTAATAATCTCCATTATTATTGTTATGGGTGCTATAATGATATTCTCTTCATTGGGATACACGATATTGATACTTTGAATTTGCAACAAAAGCTTTTCTTTCCATTCAAACTAAGATTCTTATGATAATATCCGTTTTTTCTATGATTGTGCAACATAAACACATACTCATCACTAGGAACCATGATATTGATGCTTTGGTTTCTCAAGAAAGGCCTTTCTTTTTACCACTTTGCTCGAGCCAAAGCTTGTTCGCCAAATAAAGCACACATGGATTCTCATAACAATTTCCATTCTTTTTATGATTAGGCATCGTAAACATATTATCCCTATTGGGGTACATGATATTGATGCTTTGGTTTTACAAGAGAAGCATTTCTTTCTAGCATTTTCCTTAATATCAAAGTTCATCTAGTAAATAAGACAAACATGGATTCTTGTAATAATCTCTAGTTTTTCCAAGATTGGGCACCATAAACACATTTTCCTCACAATATCGCTGGTTTGGTTTCTCAAGGAAAACTTTTTTTGGCCATTTTCCTTAAAGTCAAAGTTTATATGTCAAATGAGACAAACTTGGATTCCTATAATAATCTTCACTTTTTCCTAGAATGGGTGGCATAAATACGTTCTCCCCTTAGGATGCATGGTACTAATGCTTTGGTTTCTTAAGAAAAGCTTTTCTTTTTGTCATTTTCCTTGAAGTTAAAGTTCTTACGTCAAATGTCATAAAAATAGATTCCCATAATAATCTTCGTTCTTTTTATGATTGGGCACCATAAATACCTTCTCCTTAATGGGATACACGATATTGATGCTTTACTTTCATAAAGAAAAAACTTTTCTATCCACCATTTTCCTAAGTATTAAAGTTTAACTGTCAAATGAGACAAACATGGATTCTCATAATAATCTCTATTCTTTCCTTGATTACGCAGTATAAATAAATTCTCCTCATTGAGATACATGATATTGATGCTTTAGTTTCTAAGAAAACCTTTTTCTTTCTACCATTTTCCATACACCTAAAGCTTGTTAATCAAATAAGACAAACATGGATTCTCATAACAATCTCCATTGTTTCTATGATTGGGCACAATACACACATTTCCCTTATTGAGATGCATGACATTGATACTTTGGTTTCGCAAGAAAAGCATTTTTTCCACCATTTTCCTCAGTGAAGTTCATTTGTCAAATGAGTGACTGTCCTAATAATCTCCATTCTTTCTGTGATTGGCACCATAAACAAATTCTCCTCATTAGGTTGTATGATATTGACACTTTGGTATTATAAGAAAAGCTTTTCTTTTACCACTTTTCTTAGAGTCAAAGTTCATATGTCAGATGAGACAAACATGGACTCTTAAAATATTCTTCACTCTGTTTGTGGTTGGCCCCATTTACATTTTTTTCTCATTGGGTACATTATATTAATGCTTTCTTTTTGCAAGAAAAACTTTTTTTTCCACCATTTTCCATAGTATCATGTTTATTTGCCAAATAAGACAAACACAGTTTCTCATAACAATCTCTATTTTCCCCATGTGTAGCTACCATAAACATATCCTCCTTATTATGCTACATAATTTTAAAGCTTTAATTTCACAAGAAAAGCTTTCCATTCCACCATTTTCCCTAGTTTCAAAGTTCATCTGTCAAATAAAACAAACATTCATTCTCATTATAATATCTATTCCTTTCATGATTAAGCACCATAAACACATTCTACTCATTGGGATATATGATATTGATGCTTTGGTTTCATAAGAAAAGCTTTTCTTTTCACTATTTTCCTTAGAGTCAAAGTTCATCCATCAGATGAGACAAACATGGATTTTCATAAAAATCTCCCTTTATTTTATGTTGGGACCATAAACAGAATCTCCTCATTGTGATGCGTGATATTAAAGCTTTAGTTTCACAAGAAAAATTTTTCTATCTACCATTTTTCCAAGTGTCAAAGTTGGTTCGTCAAAGGTGACAAATGTGAATTTTGGTAATAATATCCATTCTTTCATTGATTGGGTAGCATAAACATATTCTTGTCATTATGATACATGATATTGATGCTTTCATGTCATAAGAAAAGCTTTTTTTTTTCCAAAAGTTTCCTTGATGTCAAAGTTCATCTCTTAAATGAGGCAAACATTGATTCCTAGAATAATCTCCATTCTTTCCATGATAGGGCATAATAAACATGTTGTCCTTATTAGCATACAAGATATTGGCGCTTTGGCTTAATAGGAAAAGCCTTTCTTCTCACTATTTTTCTTGAAGCTAAAGTTCATTTGTTAGATGAGACATATGTAAATTCTCGTAATAATCTCTATTCTTTTAATGATTGGCAGTATAAATTCATTCGCCTCATTGTGTTAAAGCTTTAGTTTTAGAAGAAAAGCTTTTCTTTCCACCATTTTTCATATTGTCAAAGTTCGTTAGCCAAATGAGACAAATATGCATTGTCATAACAATCTCCATTTTTTCCAATATTGAGCACCATAAGCATGCCTTCCTCGCAAGGATAAATGATATTGATGCTTTTGTTTTGTAAGAAAAGGTTTTTTTTCCACCATTTTCCTTACCATCAAACTTCATTCGTCAAATGAGATAAACATGTAATTATATCAATTCTTTGCATGATTAGGCCTCATAAAAAATTTTTCCTTTTTAGGATACATGATATTGACGCTTTGGTTTCGTAAGAAAAGCTTTTATTCCACCATTTTTCTTAGATTAAAAGTTTTCCTGTCAAATGAGACAAACATGGATTCTTGTAATAATCTCCATTCTTTTTGCAATTGGCACCATAAACACAATCTCTTCATTGTGATGCATGATATTAAAGCTTTGGGTTTGTAAGAAAAACTTTATCCACCATTTTCCCAAGTATCAAAGTTCAACTATCAAATGAGACAAACATGGATTCTCATAACAATCTCCATTATTTCCTTGATTAGGTACCATAAACACATTCTTCTCATTGGGATACATGATATTGATGCTTTGGCTTTCAAAGAGAAGCTTTTCTTTTTGCCATTTTCCATACACCTAAAGCTTATCTGTCAAATAAGATAGACTTGGATTCTCATAACAATCTCTATTGTTTTTGTGATTGGGCGCCATAAACACGTTTTCCTTATTGAGATACATGACATTAATGCTTTGGTTTCGCAGGAAAAGTGTTTCTTTCCACCATTGTCCTTAATATCAAAGTTTATCCATCAAATGGGATAAAGAAGGATTCTCATAATAATTTCCATTCTTTCTTAGATTGGGCACCATAGACATATTCTCCTTATTGGGATACATGACATTGATGGTTTTGTTTCTCAAGAAAAGCTTTTTTTTCTTCCATTTTCCTTGGAGTCAAAGTTTGTCTATCAAATGAGAGAAACATGGATTCTCATGATAATCTCCACTCTATCCTAGATTGGGCATCATAAATACGATTCCCTCATTGGGATGCACGATATTGATGCTTTGGTTTCTCAAGAAAAGCTTTTCTTTTTGCTATTTTGCCTACAGTCAAAGTTCCTCTATCAAATGGAAAAAACGTGGATTCTTATAATAATCCTTATTCTTTCTATGATTAGACACCATAAACATTTTCTTGTCATTGGGATACACAATATCAATGCTTTGCATTGATAAGAAGACATGTTCTTTCCATTATTTTACCTAGAGACAAAGTTCATCCAACGGATGAGACAAACATGGATTCCTATAGTAGTCTCTATTTTTTTTAATGACTGGCACCATAAACTCATTTTCCTTATTTTGATGCACAATACTGAAGCTTTATTTTCTGAAGAAAAGTTTTTCTTTCCATCATTATACTTAGTATCAACGTTTGTTTGTCAAATAAGATAAACAAGGATTCTCCTAATAATCTCCATTCTTTTTGCGATTAGGCACCATAAACATATTCTTATTATTGGGATACATGATATTGACACTTTGGATTCATAAGATAATCTTTTCCACCAATTTCTTTAGGGTCAAAGTTCATCCCTCGGATGAGACAAATATGGATTCTCATAAAAATCTTTATTCTTTTCGTGATCGGCACAAGAAACTCATTCGCCTTATTATGAGACACTATATTGAAGGTTTATTTTCTCAAGAGTTTTTCTTTTCACCAGCTCCCGTAGTATCAAAGTTTGTTTGTTAGATAAGACAAACAAGGATTCTTATAATAATCTCTATTCTTTTTATGATTAGGCACCATAAAGACATTCTTCTCTTTGGGATGCAAGATACTGAAAATGTTGTATCATAAGAAAAGTTTTTTTTCCACCATTTTCCTTTGAGTCAAAGTTCATCCATCAAGGGAGACAAACACAGATTCTTAAAATAATCTCCTCTTTGTTTGCGATTGGCTATGCAAACATTTTTTTCTTATTGGGTACATTATATAAATGCTTTGCTTCCACATAAAAAGTTTTTCTCCCCCCCATTTTCCTTATTAGCAAAGTTTTTTTGTCAAATGAGACAAACATGGATTCTCGTAACAATCTCTATTCTTACCATGTTTGGGCACCATAAACACGTTTTCCTCATTATGCTACATGATATTGAAGCTTTAGTTTCATAAGAAAAGCTCATCTTTCAACCATTTCCTTAGTATCAAAGCTCATCTTTCAAACAAAATAAACATGGATTCTCGTAACAATCTCCATTCTTTCTATGATTGGGCACGATAAACACATTCTTCGTATTGACATACATGATATTGATGCTTTTGTTTCATAAGAAAAGCTTTTTTTTCCACCATTTTCCTTATAGTCAAAGTTTATTCATTAAAAGAGACAAAGTGGATTCTCGTAATAATCTTTATTTTTTTATGATTGGCACCATAAACTCATACTTCTTATTATGATACGTAGTATTGAAGCTTTATTTCCCCAAAAAAAAAAGCTTTTTTTCCTCTATTTTCCTTAGTATAAAAGTTTAGTTGTCAATTGAGACAAACAAAGATTTTCATAATTATCTCAATTCTTTATGTGATTAGGCACTATAAATATGTTCTCCTCATTAGCATTCATGATATTGATAGTTTGGCATCATAAGTAAGGCTTTTTTTTCCACCATTTTCTTTATAGTCAAAGTTCATCTATCAAGTGAGACAAATAGGTATTCTCAGAATAATCTCCACTCTGTTTGTAATTAGCTTTGTAAACATTTTTTTACCCATTGGGTACATTATATTGATGCTTTAGTTTTCACAAGAATAGCTTTTCTTTCCACCATTTTCCTTAGTGGAAAAGTTCATCTATCAAATAAGACAAATATGGACTTCATAATAATCTCCATTCTTTCTATGTTTAGGCACCATAAACATATTCTTCGAATTATGCTATAGGATATTGAAGCTTTAGTTCCATAAGAAAAGCTTTTCTTTCTATCATTTTCCTTAGTGTCAAAGTTTAAATAGTCAAATAAGACAAACATGGATTCTTGTAATAATCTCCATTCTTTCCATGATTGGGCACCATAAACACGTTCTCTTTATTAGGATACATGATATTGATGGTTTCATAAGAAAAGCTTTTATTTCCACCATTTTACTCAGAGCCAAAGTTTATTTATTAGATGAGACAAATATTGATTCTTATAATTACCTTTACTATTTTCAAGACTGGCACCATAACCTCATTCTCCTTATTATGGTACACAATATTGAAGCTTTATTTTATGAAGAAGTGCTTTTCCCTCCACCATTTTCCTTAGTATTAAAGTTCATCATTTAAATGAGACAAACATGGATTCTTATAATTATCTTCATTCCTTCCATGATTGGGCACCATAAACATGTTCTCCTCACTAGGTTACATGATATTGACGCTTTGGTTTCATAAAAAAAGCTTTTCTTTCCACCATTGTCCTTAGAATCAAAGTTCATCCATTAGGTGGGACAAACTTGGTTGGTCAAAATTATCTCTATTCTTTTTGTGATTGCCTCCATAAACACGTTCTCCTTATTGGGATACATGATATTGGTGCTTTGGTTTCACAAGAAAAATCTTTTATTTTCACCATTTTCCTTAGTATCAAGTTCATCTGTCAGATAAATCAAACATGGATTCTCATATCAATCTTCATTTTTTTTTGTGTTTGAGCACCATAATCTAGGTGTCCTCATTAGGATACACAATATTGATGCCTTGGATTCATCAGAAAAGCTTTTCTTCAAAAACTTTCCTTAGAGTTAAAGTTTAACTGTCAAATGAGACAAATGTGGATTCTCATAATAATTTCTAATATTTTTGTGAATGGCACCATAAACTCATTCTCCTCATTGTGATACACAATACTAACACTTTGGTTTGGATAAAAAATGCTTTTTCTTCAACCATTTTCCTTAAAGTTAAAGTTTGTCTGTTAAATGAAAAAAACATATATTCTCATAATAGTCTCTAATTCTTTGCTAGATTACGCACAATAAACTCATTCTCCCTATTGTGATAAAAAATACTGAAGCTTTAGTTTATGAAGAAAAGCTTTTTTTTTCCAACATTTTCCTTAGTGTTAAAGTTTTCCTATCAAATGAAAAAAACATGGATTCCCATAATAATCTCTATTCTTTCTATAATTAGGCACCATAAACATGTCCCCTCATTGGGATTACAATATTGACTGTTTGGTTTCATAAGAAAAGCTTGTTCTTCCACCATTTTCCTTGGAGTCAAATTCCATCCATTAGGTGGGGCAAACATGGATTCTCATAGTAATCTCCATTTTTTTCATGACTGGCACCATAAACTCATTTTTCCCTTTGTGATACACTAAATTAAAGCATTATTTTCCAAAGAAAGGCTTTTCTTCAATCATTTTCCTTAGTATCAAAGTTCGTCCATCAAATGAGACAAACAAGGATTCTCATAGCAACCTCTATTTTTTCTATAATTGGGCACCATAAACATGTTCCCTTCATTATGATACATGATATTAGCACTTTGGTGCCATAAGAAAAGCTTTTCTTTCCACCATTTTCCTTAGAGCCAAAGTTTATTTGTCAAGTGAAACAAACATGAATTCTTAAAATAATTTTTGCTCTTTTTGCGATTAGCTCCATAAACATGTTTTATTTACTAGGTAAATTATATTAATGGATTGGTTTGGCACGAAATGCTTTTCTTTCCACCATTTTCTTTAGGTATTAAAGTTTATCTATGAAACAAGACAAACATGAAGTCACATAACAATTTCCATTTTTTCCATGTTTGGGCACCATAATCATTTCTCCTCATTCTGCTACACGATATTGAAGCTTTTCTTTCACTAAAAAAGCTTTTATTTCCCTTATTGTCCTTAGTATCAAAGTTCACCTGTCAAGTGAGCAAACAAGGATTATTGTAAAATAATCTCCATTCTTTTTGTGATTAGGCATGAAAAAACTTGTTCTCCTCATTAGGATATATGATATTTATGCTTTGGTTTCACAAGAAAAGCTTTTGCTTCCACCATTGTCCTTAGAGCAAAAGTTTCTTTATCAGATGAGACAAACATGGATTCTTGTAAGAATCTCTATTCTTTTCACAACTGGCACCATAAACACATTCTTCTCGTTGTGATACGCATATTAAAACTTTGTTTTTTGAAGAAACATTTTTCTTTCCACCATTTTCTTTAGTATCAAAGTTCATCTGTCAAATGAGACAAACATGGATTCTCATAATAATCTCCATTTCTTCTATGATTGGGCACCATAAACCAGTTCTCTTTATTGGGATACATGATACTATGCCTTGGTTTCATAAGAAAAGCTTTTCTATCCACCGTTTTCCCTAGAGTTAAAGTTTATTCATCAAATAAGACAAACATGGATTCTTAAAATAACTCCTTTCTATCGTGACTGCTGCTGTATACTTATTCTCCTTATTGTGATACACACTAGTGACACTTTGGTTTCATAAGAAAATCTTTTCCCTCCACTATTTTCCTTAAAGTCAAAGCCCATCCGTCAGATGAGAGGAACATGGATTCTCGTAATAATCTACATTTCTTTCACGACTAGTACAATAAACTCATTCTCTTTATTGGGATACATAATATTAACTTTCATTTTTTGAAGAAAAGCTTTTTTCACCACTTTCCTTAGGATCAAAGTTCATTTGTCAAATAAGACAAATAAGGATTCTCATAATAACCTTCTTTCTTTTTGTGATTGTGCACTATTAACATATTTTCCTCATTGGGATACATGATATTGACATCTTGGTACCACAAGAAAAGTTTTTCTTTCCACCATTTTTCATAGAGTCAAAGTTCATCTGTAAGTTAAAAAAACATTGATTCTAAAGGTAATGTTTTCTCTTTTCCTAATTGGCTCCGTAAACATGTTCTCCTTATTAGGTACATTATATTAATGGCTAAACTTCACAAGAAAAGCTTTTTTTCCATCATTTTCTTTAGTATCAATGTTCTTTATCAAATAAGACAAACATGGATTCTCATAACAATCTCTATTCTTTCCATGTTTGGGCACCATAAACACATTCTCTTCATTGTGCAACATGATATTGAAGCTTTAGTTTTGCAAGAAAATCTTTTTTTTCCCTTATTTTCTTTACTGTCAAAGTGCATTTGTCAAATGGGACAAACATGGATTCTCATAAGAATCTCTATTCTTTTTGTATTTGGGCACCATAAAAAAATTCTCTTCATTGTGCTACACGATACTGAAGTTTTAGTTTCACAAGAAAAGCTTTTTTTCCACCATTTTCCCTAGTATCAAAATTCATCTGTCAAATAAGAAAACATGGATTCTTGCAATAATCTCAATTATTTCCATGCTTGGCCAGCATGAACACATTCTCCTTGTTAAGATACATGATATTGATGCTTTACTTTCATAAGAAAACCTTTTCTTTCCACCATTTTCTTGGGAGTCAAAGTCCATCTGACAGATAAGACAAATGCGGATTCTCATAATAATTTTCATTATTTTTGCAATGGGCACCATAGACTCAATCTCTTCATTGTAATACAAAACATTGAAGCTTTATTGTTTTTTTTCTATCATTTTCCCTAGTATCAAAGTTCATTTATTAAATGAGACAAAAAAGGATTCTTATAATAACCTCTTCCTTTCTAAGATTGGGCACCATTATCACATTTTTCTCATTAGGGTACACAATGTTAACACTTTGATATCATAAATAAAGCTTTTCATTCCACCATCTTTCTTAGAGTTAAAGTTCATCCTTCAGGTGATACAAACAAGGATTCGTAGAATAATCTCCATTCTATTTGAGATTAGCTTCTTAAACATTTGCTCCTTATTAGGTACATTATATTGATGCTTTGGTTTCACAAGAAAAGCTTTTCTTTCCACCATTTTCCTTGGTAGCAAGGTTCATCCATCAAATGAGACAAACATAGATTATCAAAATAATCACCATTTTTTCCATGTTTTGGACACATTAAATACATTCTTTTCACTATGTAACAAGATATTGAAGCTTTAGTTTCATAAGAAAAGTTTTCTTTCCACTATTTTTCATACTGTTAAAGTTCATTTATCAAGTAAGACAAACATGGATTCCCGTTATAATCTCTATTCCTTCCACGATTGTGCACCATAAGCATTTCTCCTTATTAGGATACGCGACACAGATAATTTGGTTTCATAGGAAAAGCTTTTCTTTCCATTATTTTTCTTAGAGTTAATAAATGTGGAATCTTGTCATAATCTTCATTTGTTTTGTGACTACCACAATAAACAAGTTCTCCTCAGTGTGATACACAATATTGAAGTTTTTTTCTGAAGAAGAGCCTTTCTTTCCCCTAGCTTTCGTTATATCAAAGTTCATTTATCCAATAAGACAAACAAGGATTCTCCTAATAATCTCCATTCCTTCTGTGATTGGACACCATAAACACATTCTTTTCTTTGAGATACTAAATATTAACACTATGATATCATAAGAAACATTTTTCTTTCTAACATTTTTCCTTGGAGTCAAAGTTCATCCATCAGGGAGACAAACATGGATTCTTAAAATAATCTCCACTTTGTTTATGATTGGCTTTGTAAACATTTTTTTCTCATTGAGTACATTATAATGATGCATCAATTCTACATGAAAAGTCTTTTTCCCCCCATTTTCCTTAGTAGCAAAGTTCATCTATCAAATAAGACAAACATGGGTTCTTGTAACAATCTCCATTTTTTCTATGTTTAGGTGCCATAAACTTGTTCTCCTCATTGTGCTACATGATATTAAAGATTTAATTTTACAAGAAAAGTTTTTTTTTTCACCATTTCTTTAATATTAAAGTTAATCTACCAAATAAGAAAAACATGGATTCCCATAATAATCTCCATTCTTTCCACGATTTGGTACCGTAAACATGTTCTCCTTATTAGGATACACAATATTGATGCTTTGGATTCACAAGGATTCTCATAACAATATCCATTATTTTCTTATATCCATTATTTTCCTCAATAGGCACCATAAACGCGTTCTCCTCATTAACATACATGATATTAACATTTTGGTATCATAAGTAAAGCTTTTCTTTCCACCATTTTCCTTAGAGTCAAAGTTCATCCATCCAGGGAGACAAACATGTATTCTTAGAATAATCTCTACTCTATTTGTAATTGGCTCCATAAATATTTTTTCTTTATTAGGACATTATATTGATGCTTTGGTTTTCATAAGAAAAGCTTTTCTTTTCTCTATTTTCCTTAGTGGCAAAGTTCATCTGTAAAATGAGATAAATATGGATTCTCATAACATGGCAAAGTTCATCTGTCAAATGAGACAAATATGGATTCTCATACAATCTCCATTCTTTTTATGTTTGGGCACCATAAACATGTTTTCCTTATTGTGTTATAGGATATTGAAGCTCTAGTTTCGTAAGAAAAACAATTTTTTCCATCACTTTACTTAGTATCAACATTCATCTGTCAAATAAGACAAACATGGATTCTTATAATAATCTTTATTTTTTCCATGAGTAGGCACCATAAGCATGTTTTCCTCATCAGGATACATGATATTGATACTTTGGATTCATCAAAAAATGCTTTTCTTTCCACCATTTTCATTAGAGTCAAAGTTCATCTGTCAGATGAGACAAACCTAGATTCTCGTTATATTCTTTATTCTTTTCACAACCGCCAGAAGAGCTATTCTTTCCACTAGCTTCCCTATTATCAAAGTTTGATTGTTAAATGAGACAAACAAAGATTCTCCTAATAATTTTCATTCTTTTTGTGATTAGTTTCCATAAACATGTTCTTCTATTTCAAATACACGATATTGACACTGTGATATCATAAGAAAAGCTTTTCTTTTCACTATTTTTCTTGGAGTCAAAGTTCATAAATTATGGGAGACAAACATGGATACTCATAATAATCTTTATTCTTTTCTTGATTGGGCAACATAAACACATTCACCTTATTAGGATACGTGGTATCGATGTTTTGGTTTCTCACGAAAAGCTTTTCTTTTTGCCATTTTCCTAGGAATCAAAGCGTGTTTATTAAATGAGACAAGCATGGATTCTTACAATAATCTCCATTCTTTCATGATTGGGTACCATAATATGTTTTCCTCATTGCAATTTGTGACATTGATGCTTTGGTTTACTAAGAAAAGCTTTTCTTTTTACCATTTTCCTTAGTATCAAAATATGTCGAGCAAATGAGATAAGCATGGATTCTCATAACAATCTCCATGCCTTCCTAGATTGGGCACTTTAAACACATTCTCCTCCTTGGGATGCACAATATTGATGCTTTGGTTTCTTAAAAAAAGCATTTATTTCATAATTTTCCTTGGAGTCAATTTCATCTATCAAAAGAGACAAACATAGATTCTCATAATAATCACACTCTTTTCTAGATTGGGCACCACAAATAGGTTTTTCTCATTGGGATGCATGATATTTGATGCTTTGATTCTCAAGACAAGCTTTTCTTTCCACCATTTTCCTTGGAGTCAGAGTTTATCTATCAAGTGAAACAAACATAGATTCTTATTATAATCTTTGTCCCTTCCATGACTAGACACCATAAACAACTTTTTCATTTTAGGATACATGATATTGACTTTTTTTGTTTGAAAAGCATTTCTTTCCACCATTTTACTTAAAATCAATGTTCATCAAGGCAAATGTGGATGCTCATAAGAATCTCCCTTTTTTCATGATTGGCACCATTATCTTGTTCGTCTCGCTGTGATACACAATATTGAAGCTTTAGTTTTAGAAGAAAAGCTTTTTTTTTTCCACAATTTTGCTTAGAGTCAAACTTTATTCATCAAATGAAACAAACATGGATTCTTATAATACTTTCCATTCTTTTCGCGAATGGCACCATAAACTCGTTCTTCTCGTTGTGATACACAATATTAAAGCTTTAATTTAAAAAAAAAAGCCTTTCTTTCCATCATTTTCCTTAGTATCAAAGTTTATCTATCAAATGTAACAAACATTGATTCTCATAATAATCTCTATTCTTTCCTATACAGGGCACCATCAACACATTCTCCTCATTTGGATACATGATGGTGATGCTTTGGTTTCTCAAGAAAAGCTTTCCCCTTTTCCATTTTCCTTATAGTCAACATTCATATGTCAAATAAGATAAACATTGATTCTCATAACTATCTTCATATTTTTCACGATTGGGCACCGCAAACACAGTTTCCTCTTTTGGACATGATGTTGATTCTTTGCTTTTGCAAGAATAGCATGTCTTCATCATTTTCCTTTGAATCAAAGTTTGACCATCAAATGATACAAACATGGATTCTCATAATAATCTCCATCTTTTTGTGATTGGGCACCATAAACACATTCTCCTTGTTGGGATACATGATATTGATGCTTTGGTTTCGCATTTAAAGCTTTTATTTTCATTGCTTTCCATAGAATCATTGTTTGTCCATCAAATGAGACAAACATGGATTCTCATAATAATCTCTAGTTTTTTTTATTAGCACCATAAATACATTCTCCTTGTTGTGATGCACGATATCAAAACTTTGGTTTCATAGGAAATCCTTTCCTTTCCATCATTTTCTTAAGTTCTAAAGTTTGTTCGTCAAATAAGATAAACATGGATTCTCCTAATAATCTTTGTCTCTGCCATTATTAGACACCATAAACACTTTTTTCACTTACGGATACATGATAAGGACACTTTTCTTTCCACCATTTTACTTAAAGTCAATGTTTAACAAGACAAAAGTGGATGCACATAAAAATCTTCTTTTTTTTCATGATTGGCACCATCAATTTGTCTTACTCGTTATGATACACAATATTGAAGCTTTAGTTTCAAAAGAAAAGGTTTTCTTTCCAGCATTTCCCTTAGAGCCAAAGTTAATTCATAGATTAGACAAACATGGATTTTCATAAACTTTCCATTCTTTTCCCCGTTGACATCATAAACTCATTCTCCGCATTGTGATGCACAATATGAAAGCTTTGATTTCAGAGAAAAGGTTTTTTTTCCATCATTTTCCATGGTATCAAAGTTCGTCTATCAAATTTAACAAACATGGATTCTCGTAATAATCTATATTTTTTTGGCAGTGTAAATAGATTCTTCTTATTGTGATGCACGATATTGAAGCTTTGGTTTTGTAGGAAATCCTTTTCCTTCCACCATTTTCCTAATTTCCAAAGTTTATCCATCAAATAAGACAACATGGACTCTTATAATAATCTCCATTCTTAACTTGATTGGGCACCATAAACATGTTTTCCTTGTTGGGATACACAACATTAATGCTTTGGTTTCTCAAAGAAATCTTTTTTTTCTACCATTTTCCTAAAAGCCAAAGCTCATCACTCAAATGTGAATTCTAGTAATAATCTCATAATAATCTCAACTTTATCTAAGATTAGGCCCTAAAAACACATTCTTGTCATTGGGACACAAGATATTGATACTTTGGTTTTGCATGAAAAGCTTTTCTTCCCACCATTTTCCCTAGAATCACAGTTTATCTAGCAAAAGAGATAAACATAGATTTTCATAATAATCTCCATCCTTTCTATGATTAGGCACCATAAATATGTTTTCCTTATTAGGATACAAGATATTGATGCTTTCTTTTCACATTAAAAGCTTTTTTTCTCGTATTTTCCTTAGAATCAAAGTTCATCCATAAAATGAGGCAAACATGGATTCTCATAACAATCTCCAATCTTTTTGTGATTGGGCAACATAAGCACATTCCTCTTATTAGGATACATGACATAGATGCTTTGGTTTTGCATCAAAAGCTTTTCTTTTCACCATTTTCCTTAGAATCAAAATTCATCCATCAAATGAGAAGAACGTGAATTCTCAGAATAATCTCAATTCTTATTGTGATTAGGCACCATAAACATATTCTTCTCATTGAGATACATGATATTAATGCTTTGGTTTCACGCAAAAAGCTTTTCTTTCCACCATTCTTATAAGAACTAAAGTTTGTCAATAAAATAAGACAAACATGGATTCTCATAACAATTTCTATTCTATTTGTGATTGAGCACCATCAACATACTCTCTTCATTAAGATACATGATATTAATGCTTTGGTTTCATGCAAATAGCTTTACTTCTTACCATTTTCCTTGGAATCAAAGTTCATCCATCAAATAAGATAAACATGGATTCTCATAATAATCTCTATTATTTTTGTGATTGGGCATCATGAACATATTTTTCCTCATTGGGATACATGATATTGACACTATGGTTTTGCATTAAAAGCTTTTCTTCCCCCTATTTGCCTTAGACTCAAAGTTTATCCATTAAATAAGATAAACATCGATTATCCCAATTACCTACACTTTTTTTGTGATTGGAACTATAAACAAGTTTTTCTTATTGGGATACATGATATTGATACTTTGGTTTTGCATTAATAGCTTTTCTTTGTGCCATTTTCCTTAGAATCAAAGTTCGTCAATATGGACTCTCATAATAATCTCCTATCTTCTAGTGATAAGGCACCATAAACACATTCTCCTTATTAGGACAACGATATTTTTTCTTTAGATCAAATGAAAAGCGTATCTTTCGATCCATTTTTGTAGGATCAAAGTTTGTCTGATAAATGAGACAAACATGTATTTTCATAACAATCTCCACTCTTTTTGTGATTAGGCACCATAAACACATTCTCCTTATTGGGATACACGATATTGATGCTTTGGTTTCACATTAAAAGCTTTTCCTGCCACCATTTTCCTTAGAATCAAAGTTCTCCCAACAAATGATGTAAACATGGATTCTTAAAATTGTAGACACCTTATTTTGTTCAAGCTAATTTTTAGCAATTTAGGGTATGGACCTGAAAGGGGCTAACAATATTAGGCCATGCCAGAACCAAAACTTGCATTATGTAAAGTAGATGTATCGATACATATCAATATGAATCAATACAATGCTTTATTGTATTGATACAATGATCATTGTATCGATATAGTGAACATTGTATGGATACATTCGAGGGATTTTAGACCAAATGTATCTATACATGCAGGCTATTTTCCATGATTGAGGCATTTTTTACTTGTCCACCATTGATCTAAAGCTTAATTTTATCTCATTTTTGCATCAAAAAAGATCAAAACCCATATCAGATTATGAATTTGGACTTATGAATTAATCAAAACATTTTTTAAAGTCTAAATTAGATCATAAAGGGTCAATGTCATATGATCACCCTACTTTTCCCTTGTTTGTTGACAAAGATCACCATTAACCACCCTACTTGCTGGTATCTGATTTTAGTAATCTAACCAGCCCCCCTATGTCCATCACATTGGTAGCAAATTGCTTCCTACAGCCATCCTATAGCCATCAGTTTTCATAACTTTGTCCCCTTGAGAAATGACCAAAGAACACCTCCAATTTAGCTCCAAAAGTTATGACACATAAAAAAAATAGAATCCCGTAGCCCTTCACTCTACATCCAAAGCCCCAATCACTCATTCCCAGCCAATATATACTCTAAAAAATCATTCTTACCTATATGAGAACCAAAACCTTTCTTTTTCTCTCATTTCTTGCTAATTAAAAACAAGGAAAAGAGGGGAATTCAGGCTATCTCTACTGCTCCAACCAGTTGACCAAAAATTAAAGCTTTGTTGGTATAACTCCTATTTAATCACTTTTATTTTCTATTTTTCAGCATCGTCATCATTTTAGTGAGCTTTCCATGGTTCCAGCACCCTCTTAGGATTCACATGCATTATTGTGGCTTTTGGTTGTGGTAGCTTAGGATTTGGATGCCTTGAAGCCCCTTTTGATGTGCAAGTGTCTCATTTCATCCTTATTATTTTTTTATAGCTCTTATTCATGCATTTTATGCCATATTCATGCATCATGTTATGTTCAATCCATGCATAAATCCTTAGCCTAGCATATTTCAAGTATGTTTATATGTTAGCTTGCATTTTTCCATGAATCATTGTCATTTTCAGCATGTTTCACTTCATGAGATGTGTGCACAACATTTTCATTATCAAGACCATTGGCAAAGTTAGCATCCCCATTCATATTATGTGCGATCCCCTTGTATGTTCATAGTCTTCTCCTTGTCTAAATGCATGTTTGATGGCTGTAAAAAAAAAAATTGATTTTCAAAACCTCCCCAAGCCAAACATGTTAACCTCAACCAATGAGGATTAGCATGAACTTAGCATTTTGCTTAAAGTTAGCAAAAAAAGCTTAGGGAAAATTTAGTTTTCCAGATTTGGAATCTTGGTTCAACGAGCTTAAATCTTTTGATTTTCTAATGAAAATGGCCTTACACTTGTTCCCGAAATGTTTGTACCTTGTTTTTGAGTTAAAACCTTGAGCGATATGATTAACAGGCTGTTTCATCATCCCAAAATACTCCAAGGCTATGCAAATGAGTTCGTGACACTCATGCCACTCTTTCCCTTCAGCCATGGACGTTCGAATGTCAATGACTAGAGTTTGGACCCAAAAACATGAAGAAAAATAAAAAATATCCCCTGCTAGCAGCACAACTATTGCAAATTAAAAATTTAGTTTAAACTCCTAAACGATTTTTCATGAACTTTCTGATATTGTTCTCTCAAAGTGTGTCAAATTATCTTCAAACCCTCGGATCATTTCGGATGAGAGAGTTATGATTATTCAAATCTAAACTATCCAGAACCCCTAAAATCACTAACATGTATTATGATTGGGCCATTCAGACCCAATAAGTGATTTTTCCAAATCCTTTAAACATTTTTCCTAAATTCATGAAATTCCCTTTTCAGAAAGGTATCATTTGCAATTTTTTGACACCAAACGAGTCTAGGGTGATTTTTCAAATTTTGACACATCCTGTTCCTCGTATGCTCTGCCAGCAGCATAATTAATCCAAAGTTAAAAATTTATTCCTTTGGACAGTGATTTTTTGGGATACTGGGAATATTTTTATATTGACGCTCATTGAGTTACCTTTCGATGCCAATCGCGAGATAAATTCCAATAGCCTATCCCTTCTTTTTATCATTACATTGAATGGTTCATGTTATGTTACTTAATTTGTTACCTTACTAACATGATTTCTTTGTGATGATTATTCACATTTATATTTTCAAATCATTTCAAGTAAAATTAAAGGTGATGTTTCGCATGGATATCTCTCCAGTGCCCAATATGGAATATTCCATTTTTAAAGTAAAATCCAAAGGTCATTTTTATTAAAAATTTCTATAATTCCCCATCTATCCAAGGCGTATATGAGATTAAATCTTTTCATCAAAACTTGGATTTGTATTTTTGTAAAATTCATGCATTAAAAGGGGGTTATATCAAAATAATGATGAGTTAAGGTTGAAAGAATCGAAACTAGGATAAGACATAACTAGTAAGGTACTGATTTCAGGCGTCGTGAAGTGCTTTATGCCTCATCATGCATAACCAACTCCTGAACTCAAATGGTGAATCTTTTGCTCTACATAAACCATGGGATCGATGTTTCAAGTTTCGTAACTCAAGCAAAGGTTTCAATAGGTATCCAATCAGGCCTAGCCCAAAATGATCAGTGGCAACTCTAAGCGTTGGCCACTTTGTGATGGTCATCCAAGACCAATAAGATGAGCGATTCATCTTGTGGTTTCCCTTCACTATATCACATGTCAAAGATCCATGCTTTCTCATTCTCATCATGTCACGAAGGAGAAGTCTTAGTCAAAAAGACATTTCCTAGTCAGAAAGATATTTTAAGTCGTATGCTCCCATAGTTTCGCGAGGTTCCACCTTATTATAGGTTGAGACAATAATAACCTCTATTATTTTTAGGATTTGCCACCATAAACACATTCTGGTGGTTGGGATACATGAAATTAATGCTTTAGTTCCTTATGAAATGCTTTTCTTTCCACTATTTTCCTTATAATTAAAGTTATTGCATCAAACGAGCAAACATGGATTCTCATAATAAACGCATTCTCCTTAGTGGGATAAATGATATTTATGCCACGGTTTCGCGTCAAAAGCTTTTCTTCCCACTATTTTCCTTTGAATCAAAGTCTATCCATTAGATAAGGCAAACATAGATTCTTATAGTAGTCTTCATTTTTTTTTGTGATGAGCACCGTAAAAATGCTCTCCTCATTGTGCTACACGATATTGATGCTATGTTTTTGCATGAAAAGCTTTTCTTTTCACTATTTTCCTTAGAATTAAAGTTCGTCCATCCAACGAGACAAACATGGATTCTCATAATAATCTTCATTCTTTTTATGGTTGGGCACCAAAAATACATTCTTCTTATTAGGATACGAGATATAAATTTTATGGTTTCACATGAAATTCCCACCATTTGCCTTAGCGTCAAAGCTCATCCATTGAATAAGACAAACATAAGTTCTCGTAATTATCTCCACTTTTTTTTTTGTTCATGCACCAAAAATGCTTCCAACTTATTGGGGTACATGATATTGATGCTTTAGTTTCACATTCTTTCCATTATTTTCCTTAGAATAAAAGTTAGCCCACTGGTGAGACAAACGTGGATTCTCATAACAGTCTCCATTCTTTTTATCATTGAGCACCATAAACATGTTATCCCCATTATGATACACGACATTGCTGCTTTGGGTTTGAATGAGAATCTTCTCTTTGCATCATTTTCTATAAATTCCATCACTTTTTGTAAAATCAAAGTTCATCTATTAAATAAGACATTTTCATAATAATCTCCATACTTTTTCTGATTAGGCACCATAAACAAGTTCTCCTTATTGGATTAAGGGTATATTGATGCTTTGATTTTACATGAAAAGCTTTCTTTCCACCATTTTTCTTAGAATTAAGGTTTATCCATCAAATAAAACAAACATGGATTCCCATAATAATCTCCATTTTTTTATGATTAGGCACCATAAACACATTTTGCTCATTAAGATACATGATACTAATGCATTGGTTTCAAGTAAAAAGCTTTTCTTCCTATTACTTTTTCTAGAAGCAAAGTTCATCCATCAAATGGGACAAACATGGATTCTCATAATAATTTCTATTCCTTTTGTGATTAGGCATTATAAACACCTTTTCCACATTGAGGTACATGAGATTGATGCTTTGGTTACGCATGAAAAGCTTTTTTTCCCACCATATCCTTTGGAATCAAAGTTCATGCATCAAATGAGACAAACATGGATTCTCGTAATTATCACCACCTTTTTGCAATTGAGCACTATGAAAACATTCTCTTTACAAGATATTGATGCATTGTTTTTGCAATAAAAGCTTTTCTTTCCACCATTTTTCTTAGAATGAAAGTTCATCTGTCAAATGACACAAACATGGATTCTTATAGTAATCTCTATTGTTTTTGCTTTTTAATGATTGGCCACCATAAACACATTTTCCTCATTATGATACATGATATTCATGCTTTGGTTTCGCATGAAAAGCTTATCTTTCCACCATTTTCATTAGAACTAAGGTTTGTCCATCAAATAAGATAAACATGGATTTGCATAAAAATATCCATTCTATTCGTGATTGGGCACCACAAAACATTCTCCTCATTGGGGTACATGATATTAATGCTTTGCTTTCATTCGAAAAGCTTTTCCTCCCACCATTTTCCATAGAATCAAAATTCATCTATTAAATGAGAACAATATGGATTCTCATAATAATCTCCATTTTTTTATCATTGGGCATAATAAAACCATTTTCCTCATTAGGATACATGATACTGATGCTATGGTTTCACATGAAAAGTTTTTCTTCCCACCATTTTCCTTGGACTTTAAGTTCATCCATTAAATGAGATAAACATCGATTCTCATAATTACCTCCATTAGTTTTGTGATTGGCACTATAAACATGTTCTCCTTATTAGGATACATTACATTGATGATTTGATTTTGCATTGAAAGCTTTTCTTTCCACCATTTTCCTTTGAACAAAAGTTCACACATCAAATTTGACAAATATGGACTCTAGTAATAATCTCCTATTTTTTGTGATTTTTGCATCATGTACATGTTCTCTTCATTAGGATAATGATATTTTTGCTTTAGGTTTGCATGAAAAGCTTTTTCTTCCATTAGTTTTTATAGGATTTGTCCGTTAAATGAGACAAACATATATTCTCATAATAATCTCTAATTTTTTGTGATTAAATGCAATACACACATACTCCTAATTAGGATACATGATATTGATGCTTTAGTTTTGCATCAAAAGCATTTCTTTCCAACATTTTCCTTAGAATAAAAGTTCATCCAACAAAAAAGGCTGCATGGATTCTTGTAATAATCTCAATTATTTTTGTGATTGGGCACCATAAACATGTTGTCCTGATTAGGATACATAATATTTATGCTTTGGTTTTGCATGAAAAGCTTTTCCTTCCACCATTTTCCTTAGAATTAAAGTTTATCCATCAAATGAGGCAAAAATGGATTCTCATAAAAATCTCCATTCTTTATGTGATTGGGCATCATAAACAAATTCTCTTAATTAGGATATATGATATTGACGCTGTGGTTTCGCATGAAAAGCTTTTCCTCCCACCATTTTCCTTAGAACTAAAGTTCATACATCAAATAAGGGAACTATGGGTTCTTATAATAATCTCCATTCATTTTGTGACTAGACACCATAAACACACTCTTCTTATTGGAATACATGACATTAATGCTTTGGTTTTGCATGGAAAGCTTTTCTTTCCACCATTTCCCTTAAAATTAAAGTTTGAACATCAATTAAGACAAACATGGATTCTCATAATAATTTCTATTCTTTTTGTGGTTGGGCACGGTAAAAACATTCTTCTCACTTGGATACATGATATCGATGGTATGGTTTTGAGTGAAAGGTTTTTCTTCCCACCATTTTTTGTAAAATCAACGATCATCCATCGAATGGGATAAGCATGTATTTTGTAATAATCTCCATTCTTTTTTTAATTAGGCACCATAAACATGTTCTTCTTATTGAGATACAGGATACTGATTTGGTTATGCATAAAATGCTTTTCTTCCCACTATTTCCCTTAGAATCAATGTTTGTCCATTAAATGACATAAACATGGATTTCTATAATTATCTCCACTTTTTTATGGTTAGGTACCATAAAATTGTTCTTCTTATTAGGATAACATGATATTGATGCTTTGGTTTCATAATAAAAGCTTTCCTTTTCACCATTTTCCCTAGAGTCAAAGTTCATCCGTTAAATAACATAAACATGGATTCTTATAATAATCTCTATGTTTTTTTTTTTTGTGATTGGGCACTATAAACATGTTATTTCCATTAAGGCATATGATATTGATGCTTTGGTTTCATATGAAAGGCTTCTTTTTCTACCATTTTTTTGCAGAATCAAAGTTCATTCTTGAAATGAGAAAAAATGTATTCTCACTACAATATCATTTTTTTTATTTAGCACCATAAACATGTTCTTCTCATTAGGAAGCACGAAATTGATGCTTTAGTCACATAAAAAGCTATTCTTTCAACCATTTTCCTTTAATTCAAAGTTCATCCATCAAATGAAACAAACATTGATTCTCATAATATCCTCCACTCTTTTGAGATTGGGCATCAATAACTTATTCTCTTATTTGGAATACAAGATATTGATGGTTTACTTTTGCAAGAAAAGCTTTTCCTCCCACCATTTTCCTTAAAATCAAAGTTCATCCATCAAATGAGATAAATATGGATTGCCATACTAATCTCCATTTTCTCTATGATTGGGCATTATAAAAATGTTTTCCTATTGGGATACATGATATTGATACCTTCGTTTCAATTGAAAAGATTTTTTTCCATCAATTTCCTTAGATTTAAAGTTCATCCATTAAATAAGACAAATATGGATTCTTGTAATAATCTCTATTCTTGTTGTGATTGTGCACCATTAACATGTTCTCATCATTGGGATACATGATAATGATGCTTTGATATCGCGTAAAAAGCTTTTCTTTCCATTATTTTCTTTAGAATTGAAGTTCATCCATTAAATGAGACAAACATGGATTTTCATAATAATCTCCCTTCTTTTTATGATTGGGCTTCGTAAACATATTCCCCTCATTGGGATACATGACATGATACATTTTTTTCACATGAAACGCTTTTCCTCCAACCATTTTCCCTAGGATAAAAGTTCATCCATAAAATGAGGCAAACATGGACTTTTATAATAATCTTTATTTTTTTTATGATTGGGCAACATAAGCACACTCTTTTTTGGCTTTGTATTGAAAGTTTTTTCTGCTATTTTCCTTAGAATCAAAGTCCATCCATCAAATAAAGGAAACATGGGTTCTTGTAATAAGATCCATTGTTTTTGTTATAGGGCCTCATAAACACATTCTCTTTATAGTGATGCATGATATTAATGCCTTGGTTTCGCATGAAAAGCTTTTTTTCCACCATTTTCCTATTAATTAAAGTTCGGCTATAAAATGAGATAAACATGGATTTCTCATAATAATCTCCATTCATTTTGTGATTGGGCACCATAAACACATTCTTCTCATTGGGATACATACTATTGACACGTGGCTCTACATGAATGGCTTTTCTACCCAGCTTTTAACTTAGAATCAAAGTTCATACATTAGATGATGCAAACATGGATTCTTAAAATAATCTTCATTATTTGTGATTAGGCACCATAAACACACCTTCCTCATTGGGATACATGATATTGATGCTTTGGTTTGGCATGAAAAGCTTTTGTTTCCATTATTTTCCTTAAAATCAAAGTTTATCATTAAATGAGGGAAACATGGATTCATGTAATAAGATCCATTCTTTTTGTTATAGGGCCTCTTAAACACATTCTCCTCATAGGGATGTATCATACTGTATGCCTTGGTTTTGCTTGAAATGCTTTTCTTTTCGCTATTTTCCTTACAATTAAAGTTTGGCTATCAAATAAGATAAACATTGATTCTCATAATAATCTCTATTCTTTTTGTGATTGGGCACCATAAAGATATTCTCTTGATTGGGATACATGACATTGACATTATGGTTTCGCATGAAAAGCTTTTCTGCCAACCATTTTCCTTTGAATCAAAGTTCATACATCGATAAGGGAAACATGGATTCTCACAATAATCTTCATTCTTTTTGTGATTAGGCACCACACACATACTCTTTTCATTAGGATACACGATATTGATGCTTTGGTTTAGCATGAAAAGCTTTTCTTTCCACCATTTTCCTTAGAATTAAAGTTCATCCATTAAATGAAGGAAACATGGGTTCTTGTGATAAGATCCATTCTTTTTGTGATAGGGCCCTGTAAAAACATTCTCCTTATAAGGATCCATCGAATTAATGCCTTGGTTTTCTATGAAAAGCTTATCTTTCCACCATTTTCCTTATAATTAAAGTTCAGCTATCAAATGAGACAAACATGGATTCTCTTAGTAATCTCCATTGTATTTGTGATTGGGCACTATAAACATATTATGATATTGATGTCATGGTTTTGCATTAAAAGCTTTTCTACCCATAAATTTCCTTAGAATCGAAGTTCATACATCAGATAAGGCAAACATGGATTCTCATAATAATCTTCGTTCTTTTTGTGATTAAGTACCATAAATACATTCTCCTCATTAGGATACACGATATTAATGCTTTGGTTTTGCATGAAAAGCTTTTCTTTCCACCATTTTCCATAGAATTAAAGTTCACCCATTAAATGAGATAAATGTAGATTCTCATAATAATCTCAATTCTTTTTGTAACTGGGCACCATAAATATATTCTCTTTATTGGGATATATGATATAAAATGGCATGGTTTCAAGTAAAAAGCATTTCTTCCCATCATTTTTGCAGAATCAGTGCTTGTCCATCAAAATGAAACAATTATGGATTCTTGTAACAATCTCCATTCTTTTTGTCTTTAGGCACCATAGACATGTTTTTCTGATTAAGATACAGGATATTGATGCTTTGGTTATGCATGAAATGTTTTTTTTCCCACTCTTTCCCTTAGAATCAATGTTTGTCTATCAAATGACATAAACATAGATTTTCATAATTATCTCCACTTTTTGTGGTTGGGTACCATAAACTCATTCTTTTTATTAGGATAACATGATATTGATGCTTTGGATTCACATTAAAAGCTTTTCTTTCCACCATTTTCCCTAGAGTTAAAGTTCATCCATTAAATGATGTAAACATGGATTATTGTAATAATCTCTATTTTTTTGTGTTTGGGCACTAAAAACACATTCTTTTCATTAAGATATGTGATGATTAATGCTGTGGTTTCACATGAAAAGTTTCTTTTTCTACTATTTTTCGTAGAATCAAAGTTCATTCTTGAAATGAGAAAAAATGTATTCTCACTACAATCTCTAATTTTTCTTTGATTTAGCACCATAAACATGTTCTTCTCATTAGGATGCACAAAATTGATGTTTTTGTTTCGTATGAAAAGCTATTTTTTCCATCGTTTTCCTTTAATTCAAAGTTCATCCATCAAATGAAACAAACATGGATTCTCAGAATAGTCTCAACTCTTTTTTGATTGGGCATCAATAACTTATTCTCTTATTTTGAATACATGGTATTGATGGTTTACTTTACAAGAAAAGCTTTTCTTCTTACCATTTTCCTTAGAATCAAAGTTCATCCATCAAATGAGATAAATATGGATTGTCATACTAATCTCTATTTTTTCTATGATTAGGCACCATAAAAACGTTTTCCTATTACGATACACGATATTGATACCTTGGTTTCAAGTGAAAAGATTGTTTCCACCATTTTCCGTAGATTTAAAGTTTATCCATTAAATAAGACAAATATGGATACTTGTAATAATCTCCACTCTTGTTATGATTGTGCACCATTAACATGTTCCATCATTGGGATACATGATCATGATCTTTGGTATCGCATTAAAAGTTTTTCTTTCAACTATTTTCCTTGTAATTAAAGTTCATCCATCAAATAAGACAAACATGGATTTTTGTAATAATCTCCATTCTTTTTATGATTGGGCTCCATAAAAATATTCTCCCCATTGGGATACATGATATGATACATTGGTTTCATATGAAATACCTTTCCTCCCACCATTTTCATTAGAATAAAAGTTCATCCATCGAGTGAGAAAAACATGGATTCTTGTAATAATCTTCATTATTTTTATGATTGGGCAACATAAACACACTCTTTTTGGCTTTGTATTGAAAGTTTTTCACTCTACTATTTTTCTTAGAATCAAAGTTCGTCCATCAAATAAGGGAAACATGGGCTCTTGTAATAAGATCCACTATTTTTGTTATAGGGCTCATAATGACATTCCTTTCATAGGGATGCATGATATTAATGCCTTGGTTTTGCATGAAAAGCTCTTCTTTCCACCATTTTCCTTACAATAAAGTTCGGCTATCAAATGAGACAAGCATGGATTTCTTGTAATAATCTCCATTCTTTTTGTGATTGGGCACCATAAACACATTCTTCTCATCGGGATAAATAATATTGACACTGTGGTTTTGCATCAAAAGCTTTTCTACCCACTATTTTCCTTAGAATTAAAAGTTCATACATCAGATGAGGCAAACATGGATTCTTATATAATCTTCATTCTTTTTGTGATTAGGCACCATAAACACACTCTCTTATTAGGATACATGATATTGATGCTTTCATTTGGTGTAAAAATCATTTGTTTCCACCATTTTCCTTAGAATCAAAGTTTGTCATCAAAGAAGGGAAACATGGGTTCTTGTAATAAGATCCATTTTTTTTGTTATAGGACCTCTTAAACACATTCTCTTCATAAGGATGTATGGTATTGTATGCCTTAGTTTTGCATGAAAAGCTTTTATTTCCACTATTTTTCGTGCAATTAAAGTTCGGCTATCAAATAAGATAGACATTAATTCTCATAATAATCTCTATTCTTTTTGTGATTGGGCACTATAAACACATTCTCTTCATTAGGATACATGATATTGACATTATGGTTTTGCATGAAAAGCTTTTCTACCAACCATTTTCCTTAGAATCAATGTTCATACATCAAATAAGGGAAACATGGATTCTCATAATAATCTTCGTTCTTTTTGTGATTAGGCACCATAAACACCCTCTTCTCATTAGGATACATGATATTGATGCTTTGGATTTGCATGAAAAGCTTTTCTTTCCACCATTTTCCTTAGAATTAAAGTTCATCCATCAAATGAGGGAAACATGGGTTCTTGTTTGTGATAGGACCCCATAAAAACATTCTTCTCTTAAGGATCCATCGTATTAATGCCTTGGTTTTGCATGGAAAGCTTTTCTTTTTGCCATTTTCCTTATAATTAAGGTTCAGCTGTCAAATGAGATAAACATGGATTCCCGTAGTAATCTCCATTGTATTTGTGATTAGGCACCATAAACACATTCTTTTTATTAGGGTTCATGATATTGATATCATGGTTTTGCACTAAATGCTTCTCTACCCACCATTTTCCTTAGAATCAAATTTCATTCATCAGATAAGGCAAACATGGATTCTCATAATAATCTCTATTCTTTTTGTGATCAAGCACCATAAACATTCTCTTCTCATTGGGATACACGATATTGATGCTGTGGTTTTGCATGAAAAGCTTTTTTTTCCACCATTTTCCTTAGAATTAAAGTTCATCCATTAAATGAGACAAACGCAGATTCTCATAATAATCTTCATTCTTTTTGTGATTGGGCACCACAAGTATATACTCCTCACTAGGATACATGATATAAATGGCTTGGTTTTTAGTGAAAAACTTTTATTCCCATCATCTTTTTGTAGAATCAATGCTTGTCCATGAAATGAGATAATCATGGATTCTTGTAATAATGTCTATTCTTTTCGTCCTTGGGCACCATAGACATGTTCTTCTCATTAAGATACAGGATATTGATGCTTTGGTTATGCTTGAAATGCTTTTCTTCCCACTATTTCCCTTAGAATCAATATTTTTCCATCAAATGACACAAACATGGATTTTCATAATTATCTCCACTTTTTTGTGGTTGGGTACATAAACTCCTTCTCCTTATTGGGATAACATGATATTGATGCTTCGGTTTCACATTAAAAGCTTTTCTTTCCACCATTTTCCCTAGAGTCAAACTTCATCTATTAAATGACACAAACTTGGATTCTCATAATAATCTTCATCTTTCTACCACTTAAACATGTTCTTTTCATCAAGATATGTGATATTGATGCTTTGGTTTCACATGAAAGGTTGCTGTTTCTACCATTTTTTGCAGAATAAAAGTTCATTCTTGAAATGAGAGAAAAATGTATTCACACTACAATCTGCAATTTTTCTTTGATTTAGCACCATAAACATGTTCTTCTCATTAGGATGCATGAAATTCTTGCTTTAGTTTCATGTGAAGAGTAATTCTTTCCACTATTTTCCTTTAATTCAGAGTTCATCAATCAAATGAAACAAACATGGGTTCTCATAATAGTCTCCACTCTTTTGTGATTGGGCATCAATAACTTATTCACTTATTTGGAATACATGATATTGATGGTTTACTTTTGCAAGAAAAGCTTTTCTTCCCACCACTTTCCTTAGAATCAAAGTTCATCTATCAAATGAGATAAATATAGGTTGTCGAACTAATCTCCATTTTTTCTATGATTGGGCATAATAAAGACATTTTCCCTTTAGGATACATGATATTGATACCTTGGTTTCAAGTGAAAAGATTTTTTTCCACCATTTTCCTTAGATTTAAAGTTTATCATTAAATAAGAAAAATATGGATTCTTGTAATAATCTCCATACTTGTTATGATTATGCACCATTAACATGTTCTCTTCATTAGGATACATGATCGTGATGCTTTGATATCGCATGAAAAGCTTTTCTTTCCACTATTTTCCTCAAAATTGAAGTCATCCATCAAATGAGACAAACATGGCTTTTAATAATAATCTCTATTCTTTTTATAATTGGGCTCCATAAACATATTCTTCTCATTGGGATACATGATATGATACATTGGTTTCACATGAAATGCTTTTTTGCCCACTATTTTCCTTAGAGCAAAAGTTCGTCTATCGAATGAGACACACATGAATTCTCATAATAATCTCTGTTATTTTTAGGATTGAGCAACATAAACACACTCTTTTTGGCTTTGTATTGAAAGTTTTTCACTCTGCTATTTTCTTTAGAATCATAGTTCATCCATCAAATAAGGGAAACATGGGTTCTTGTAATAAGATCCATTATTTTTGTTATAGGGCCTCATAAATAGATTTTCTTCATCAAGATGTATGATCCTAATACCTTAGTTTCACATTAAAAGCTTTTCTTTCCATAATTTTCCTTACAAATAAAGTTCGGCTATCAAATGAAACAAACATGGATTTCTCATAATTGTAGACACCTTATTTTGTCTGGGCTAATTTTTTTAGCAATCTGGAGCATGTACGTGAGAAGGGGCGATGATCCCCTGGCGACAATGTCACCTGGCAAAAAATTATTTTGAGGAGTTCAAGAAGGCCTATGGATCATGTCAAAGATAAATACAAAGATGTGGCATCAAAAGGGATAGTTCAAGGTGTCCGGGGACAATATATATAAGAAAATTCTTAATTTTTCTTGAATGTATCAATACATGGTTCTCATTATCGATACAATGCTCCAATGTGGCAAAAATTTGAAATATCCCCTTTTGTATCGATACAATATGTAAATGTATCGATACATGAGCTTCTGTATCGATACAAGAACTTATGTATCGATACTAGTCCATGCCAAGACCAAAACATGCATTCTGTAAAGAAATGTATTGATACATATCAACATATATCGATACAATGGTTCATAGTATTCATTGTATCGATACAATGATCATTGTATCGATACACTCAAGGTTTTTGGACCAAATGTATTGATACATTCTGCAATGTATCAATACATGTAGCCATTTTCCATGGTCTAGGCATTTTTGACTCGTCCACCATTAATCAAAAACTTGATTTTAACTTGTTTCTTTGCATCAAGAAGGATCAAAACCCATATCAAATTATGAATTTGGACTTTTGAATCAATCAAAACATTTTTTTGAAGCCTAAATTAGATCAAAGACGTCAATGTCACATTATTACCCTACTCCTCCCTAGTTGTTAACTAATATCACCATCTGCCACCTTATTTGCTAGAAAATTATTTCAGCATTTAAACCAACCACCCTATGCCCATCACATTGGCAGCAAGTTGCTCCCTACACCACTCTATAGCCACCATGCTGACATCACTTTGTCCCCCTTGAGAAATGGCCAAAAACACCTCTAAATTGGCTTCAAAATGCTGATATAAATATACCACTTCTATCTCAGCTGAAAAAGAGGAGATCCTAGCTTGTTTCAGCTTTCAAAAACACATTCCTACACAAGAAAACCAAAATCCCATAGCTCTTCACTCACCACCCAAAAATAGCCCTAAAACACTTATTCCCAACTATTACACATTCTAAAAATCACCCTTATCCATACTAGAACCAAAACCTCATATTTTTCTCTTTTTCTTGTTATTAACAACAAGGAAAAGAGAGAAATTTAGGCCATCTCTACTGCTCCAATTATTTGGTCAAAAAGTGAAGTTTTGTTGTTATAACTTTTCACTTTATCACTTTAATTTTTTGTTTTTCAACATCTTTATCATTTTAGTGAGCTCTCCATGTTTCCATCACCCTCTTAGGATTATCATGCATTATTGTGCCTTTTGGTTGTGGTATTTATGATTTGGATGCCTTAATGCCCTTTTGATGTGCAAAATGTCTCATTTCATCCTCATTAGTTTGATAGCTCTTGCTCATGCATTTTATGTCATATCCATGCATCTTGTTATCCTTAATCTA
>JBBYHK010170787.1:0-34541 GCA_038382065.1 Adansonia grandidieri | reverse complement strand
GCAACTTATGATTGTTCAAGTTTAGCACATGCAAGTTAAGGGCTATGACAGTAATCATGGAACCTAGAATCAATGGTCGTTTCTTATTTAAAACTGCATGGAATTGTGTAGCTAACCAAGCACCTAGATTTACTCGAGTTCTCTTTTTCATACACCATAAAAAATAAAATTCAGCTTTTGTCAATACACCAGAAGTGTTTTTTCGACCAGAAAAGTTATACGCTAAATATCTTTGGATGTATTTTAAAACAAGGCCATGAAGATAAAACCTCTTAGAGTGACTTGAATTATAAAGAAAATTATCAATCATCATGCTAGTAGGTTTGATAATAATCAAAATCACCTATGTAATCACAAACCAAATTCTTATATTCACTAGCTTCAGCATATTCCTTATCTATAACTCCTAAAGCCATGTTAAACTCCGTCAATGGCATTATGAATGACTCTCCCATAAGCTAAAATCTAATTACATTTGGTGTGTCAAGAGTGAGATTTTTACGTTTATTAAATTCAAATGTGGCATAGAATTCTAGTATGAGTTCAACAAACACTGGGTAATTAATTTTAGTTAATTTATACCATCCAATGCTATCAAACATGTCATTCACTTCCTTTATAATGCCTAATGTATCAAGAGTCAGATAGTGAATAAACTTACATGGAATAATCTTTCGATTCTTTAACCCATCAAACCTTCGTTGTGCTTCTCATGTTTTTAGCATCATCTGTTTAGCAATAAACTCTTCCGATAGTGGTAGGACACTTTTCCCTTTTTTGATCCTTGATCATCTGCGACTTGAACCTGGTGAAGGTTGGGCTCTCTTTCTTTTTCTTCCCATACCCAAATTGTGGCTGACGTGATCGATAACTGCGAGATGTGATTTTTGTGTTTGGGTGGTGATAGAGATGGGTAAAAATGATGTTGGTGTCTTTGGATTGAGATAAATGGGTAGACGGTGAATTTAGGGATTTAGGTTGATGCAAAATTTGGTGAATGGGTGTTAATAGTGGATTTAGAAGATGAAAGTGGAATTAGTGGTTTTATGGTTTTGGTTTTGGGTGGTTTTAGAGATGAAAAAAGTAGATGGTGGATAAGGTGGAGAAAGTGGAAAAGGTGGAGAAAAATAAGGGTTTCGATTTTTTTTGCAAGAAAAATTCTTAACAAGAAAAAAAAAGCCAGAAATGCTTCTTTTATAAGGCGTGGGCATGTTCTATCTAAAATTTGCTACTGCATAGAAGACCTTGTTTTTGACATGCCCACACTCTATGAAAGGAGAGTTTCTGATTAAAAAAACTAAAAAATGAAAATTTAACTTCCTACTCCTAAAATCATTGCTAAAAAATAAGCAAACAAAGCTAAAATCAATATAAATTAGGTTGCCTCCTAATTAGTGCCTTTTTTTTATGTCTTTGGCTAGACATACTTGTGCTTCAATCTTTATAATTCGGTTGTTCTAAGGTGATTTGTTCCACATTAAATGCTTGGAAACCTTCATAGAAAGGCTTAAAATAATGTCCATTCACCTTAAAAATCTTGCCAGTATTCAGACTTTTGATTTCAACTACACCATGAGGAAACACATTAGTTACAATAAATGGACTAATCCATCGAGAACGTAACTTACTAGGAAAGAGTTTAAGTTTGGCATGGAAAAGTAGAACTTTTTGACCAATGGTAAATGTTTTTCTTGTAATCAACTGATCATGAAAGTTTTTCTTTCTTTCCTTATAAATCCTTAAATTTTTATTGGCCTCATGAATTTCCTCTAATTCTTGTAATTGCAACTTTCTATGCTCTTCCGCCTCATCTATTTGTAAATTGCATTGTTTCACTGCCTAAAAGGCTTTATGCTCTAATTTAACGGGAAGATGACACACTTTATCGAACACCAAATGATACGGAGACATACCAATTATAGTCTTATAAGCTGTCTGATATGCCTACAGTGCATCATCAAGTTTTATACTCCAATCTTTCCAAGTTGGATTATAACCTTTTCGAGTATTGACTTTACCTCCCTGTTGGATACCTCTGCCTGACCACTTGTCTGTGGATGATATGCAGTAGACACACGATGTGTAACATTATTTTTCTTCATCAATGCCTCCACTATTCGATTGCAAAAGTGTATCCCTCTATCACTTATCATAGCTTTTGCCACACTAAACCTGGTAAAGATGTAAGATTTAACAAAACCTACTGCAAGTTTAGCATCATCAGTATAAGTAGCCTTAGCCTCTACCCATTTTGACACATAATCCATAGCAAGATATACACCTTTCCAAAAGAAACAGGGAATGGTCCCATAAAATCAATGCCCTACACATCAAATATTTCACATACCAAAATTAGGGATAAGGGCATTTGATCTCTAGGGCCTAAATTTCCTGTTCTTTGGCATTGTTCACATGTTTTACAAAACATATATGAATCATGAAACATAGTAGGCCAATAGAATCCACATTCTAAGATTTTTTTGGTAGTTCTTTTTGGACCAAAGTGTCTTCCATATGCATGTGAGTAACAAAATCAAAGAATGGAAGGAATTTCAGTTTCAGAAATGCACCTTCGAATAACTTGGTTAGAGCAATGTTTCCACAAATATAGGTCATCCCATATATAATATTTTACATTACTCTTGATTTTAGCTTTTTGAGCATGTGTCAACTCATTAGGTAACGTGTTAGTAACTAAATAATTTACAATGTCTGCATACCATGGAGTATGCTATTGAGCTATCATGAGTTGTTCATCCTGGAACTCATCTTGCAATAGCTTTGGTTCTTCACTCATGACTAATCTACTTAAATGGCCAGCAATATAATTTTTAACTCTTTTCTTGTCACGTTTTTTTAGATCAAACTCTTGTAACAAGAGTATCCACCTTATCAATCTAGGTTTCGCCTCTTTTTTAGCTAACAGGTACTTTAGAGCTGCATGATTAGAGTAAACTATCACCTTAGTACCAAGTAAATAAGAATGAAAACTTTCTAAAGCAAAGATAATGGATAAAAGTTCTTTTTCTGTTGTTGAGTAATTACGGTGAGCACTATCAAGTGTCCTGGAGGCATAATATATTGCATGCGTAACTCGGCCAACTCATTGTCTAAGAACAGCTCCCACTGCATGGTTACTTGCATCGCATATGATCTTAAATGGTAGTTCCCAATTTGGTGGTTGTATTATAGGAGCTGATGTAAGACATGCCTTACGCTTGTAAAAAGCTACCTTACATGCCTTATCAAATTCAAACACCATATCTTTCTGGAGAAGCTTGCATAATGGCAGTGTTATCTTTGAGAAATCTTTGATAAACCATCGATAAAACCCTGCATGTCCAAGAAAAGAGCAAACTTCCCATAAGTTTATGGGGTAAGGTAAGGTTTTAATAACATCTATCTTTGATTTATCAACCTTAATACCCTTTGAAGATACTACATGCTCCAAAATAATCCCTTGATCTACCATAAATTTATAGTTTTCATAATATAAAACAAGGTTTGTTTTGATACATCTTTTAAGCACTTTTGCAAGGTTATTCAAGCATGAATCAAAAGAATTACCATAAATAGTAAAATTATCCATGAATAGCTCGATAATGTTTTCCATATATTCAAAAAATATACTGACCATGCATCTTTGGAATATGGCTGGAGAATTACACGGTCTGAAAGGCATGTATCGAAAAGCAAATGTCCCAAATGGACAAGTAAATGTCATCTTTTCTTAATCCTTTAATGCAATTGGAATTTGATGATAACTTGAGTAACCATTAAGACAACAATAGTGAGATTTTCCAGCCAATTTTTCTAACATTTGATCAATAAAGGGAAAAGGGAAATGGTCTTTTTGGGTAGTGGTATTCAATTTCCTATAATCAATACAATCTTGCCATCCATTTTGTACTTGAGTGGGCACCAACTCACCATTTTCATTTTCAACCACTATTATCCCTGTTTTCTTTGGGACCACTAAGAGAGGACTTACCCATTCACTATCAGAAATAGGATAGATTATACCTGCATCGAGTAGTTTTAAACCTTTTTCTTGACTATTTCCATCATAGGTGGATTCAATCTACATTGGCCTTGTCTCATGGGTTTAGCTCCTTCTTCTAACAATATCCTATGCATACAAATAAAAGGACTTATGCCCTTGAGATCTGCTATTGTCCACCCTATAGCCTTTTTGTGCTCTTTTAACATTCGAAGTAATCATTCTTTTTCTAACATGTCTAGTTTTCTAAAGATTACAACTGGTAATATTTCTTTTTCTCCTAAGTAGACATGCTTTAAGTGACTTGGTAATGGCTTCAACTCTAATTGCGGTGCCTACATGAGAGAAGGAAGAAGTTTGGAGTGAGAAAAAGGGCAATTCAACATAAGACACAACATTCCTTTTAGGTAAGGATTCTAATTCAAGAATGGTGTGTTCAAGATTAACATATAAAATCAACTCCCATCCTATTTCTTTTAGCTTTTCATTGTCAAGACTGTTCTCAGTGTAACCTTCACATTATCATCACCTGCCAAGTCATAAATTCTCTGTACAAAAGGGTCAATTCTATCCAAAGCAAGCATATTATGTTCATTACTAGGATATCGCATGGCATCATATATATTAAATTTAATAATTCCTTCATCAAATTCCATAGTGAGTGTCCCTTTATACATATTTATAATAGTTTTTAAAGTTTTTAAAAATGGTCTCCCTAATAGTATTGGGACAGAATGTACAGTATCATCCTTCTCCATGTCAAGCACGTAGAAATCAATGGGGAAAACCAAATTATTAACCTAAACTAAAATATCCTCTAGGACTTCTTCAGGATAGGCATTAGACCTATCAGCTAATTGTATTATTGCCCCTGTTCTTTTAATAGCCCAACCCTTAAGGGATTTATAAATTGAAAGAGGCATAACATTAATTGATGCACCTAAATCCAACATTGCTTTATCCACTTTCATACTACCAATTTTGCAAGGAACATTAAATATACCTGGATACATTTCAGAGGTAATTTCTTTTGTATCACTGCCGACACATTCTCATCAACTTGAATTTTCTCATTGCCAATTAATTTACGCTTTTTACTACTCAACTCCTTAAGAAATTTAGCACAACGAGGAATTTGTTTAATTGCATCAAGAAGTGGTATGTTTACCTCAACTTTGAGAAAAGTCTCAAGGATTTCTTTTTCCTGCTCTTCCTTTTTAGATTTTACAAATCAACTTAGGAATAGAGGATAGGGTGCAAAAGTTTCATTTGGCTCTACACTTGAAGCCTTTATTTGCATATTTACAAGTCCAGGATTTTCTTCATCTTTCTCAAGTTCTTTCTTAAATTCACACTTTGACACTTCTTTATTAGGTTCTTTTAGCTCTTTTCCACTCTGTAAAGTGATCGTGCTCGCATTTTATTGTATATTAACCTCTGGTTGATATGGTAGCCTTCCATACCTTTTTGGATTCCCTTTGCTCATTTGGCCTCTAACTGATCTACTCTATTTCTCATATCATGCATATTAGTCCTTATTTCCTATTGAAATTGTTGCACATTATTAGTAAGTGATTGAAGCATATCTTCAATAGATGTATCATGTTTTGATGAAGACTGACGTGGAGAAAAATGTGGTCTAGCTTGATATTATGATTGGAATCCAGGTTGCTTTACTGCATAGCTAAAATTTGGATATTCCTTTCATCTTGGGTTGTAGGTATTTGAATAAAGATCATTTCTTTATCTTTTTGAGCCTGTAAATCCTCCAACGACATTAGCTTGTTCATTCAGATCATCTTGAAGTATTGGGCACATGTTAGTTGTATAACCCAAAATTGTACATATGCCGCATGTTTTTACCTATTGCATATTCCTTATAACCAATTTTTCGATAAGAGATGTTAAATTATTTCATTATTATTGTATGAAATATTCACTCACCTCATTTACCCTCTTCACAGGGTAGTCTTGCCTGGTGCCAAATTGTTTTGAGTTTGCAACCATAATAGAAATCAACCTCCTGGCTTCTTTTGGAGTCTTTTGCACTAGTGCACCTCCACTTGCAACATCCACCATGCTTCTCTCCATTGGTAACAACCTTTTATAAAAATATTGAATCAATAATTGCTCAGGAATTTGATGTTGAGGATAACTAGAACATAACTGTTTAAATCTCTCCCAATATTCATAAAAGGTCTCTCTGTGAGATTGCCTTATGCCATATATTTCCTTCCTAATATTTGTAGCTTTTCAAGCAGGGAAAATTTTTTTAAGAAATTGTTGCTTCATCTCATTCCAGGTCGTTATGGATCCTCATGGCAAGTAGTATAGCCAATCCTTTGCTTTATCAGCTAATAAGAAAGGAAAGGCTCTTAGCTTTATCTATTTTTCAGTAACACCCTGAGGTCTCATTATCGAGCAGACCACATGGAATTCCTTGAGATGTTTGTGAGGATCTTCACCTGTAAAACCACAAAAAGTGGGAAGTAAGTGAATAAGTCCAGATTTTAACTCAAAAGGAACTTTTATATTAGGATTTCAATGCAAATAGGTTACTGGTTTAAATCTTGTGCAGCTAGCTCCTGGAGAGATTTTTCTAAGCCATTATTTCATCTACATCTTCTGGATCGCTAGATGAACTGTTTGGATCAATTGATAAATCTAATTATAATGATGACGATGTTGCCTTTATAGAATGCCTTTGTCTAGTTTCCTTCCTTAACTGTCGAGCCATCTTCTTAATTTTCGGATCGTATTGCAATTCACCTGTATGAGAAGAACGAGGCATAAAATGCACACAAAAATAATAATATTAATAATAAACTAATCAAGGAAATAAATCTTTTAGCACCAGTCCCCTATAACGGCGCCAAATATGGTGAGTGTCAAATCCAACAAAAATAATTTTCCTACTCTAATAAGATTTTTGTATATAGTGATAAGTAGGATCATCTCCACAAGGGATGATAAGATCTGATTTCCTCTCAAAATTAACAAAATAAAATGGGGATTTTATAAAGTCAACTAAAATTAAATAAAATAAATAAACTAAAAATCTATTAAGAAACTGAAATAAATGTCAATATCACACAAACACTAGCCAAAGGTCTAATCGCAAGTTTTATTCTCACAACTGATCACGGATGCGAAGATATATTCATTATTCAAGAATAAATTGGTTATGCGTATTGGTACAACCTAACCCCCTACCACTCCTTAGTTATTCGATAATCAAGGTACGACCATTAATTATTTCTCTTATTGATTACATAAACCCTAGATAAGATTTTAGTGTTTCAATGTATCAATAGCATTAATAATGAGAGAGGGATCGCCAATTCTAGTCAATAAACTCACATGTAGGTTATTCATATTAGATTATGAATTCTTCCTAACCAAGTTAGTTGCCACTTTTATTAGAATAATCAAACAATTACGGATTTGATTTTCTAAATAGATATAGATTATATTATCAATCAAATGCAGTACTAAACATTCAATCAACAATGATAATTATAATTATTAAGCATAGAAGAAAAGATAAATACTCAAGAACAATGAATAATATAAACACAAATTAGATCTCATAGTCGTAGAGCATTAAACTTCGATATAAAACCTTTTACTAGTTGAAAAGAATTTAGCCACACAATGTCTTATTGTTCTCTCTCTGAAAGCAAAAGTCAAAAACCCTAGAAAAAACTGTCTCCCCTTCTTTCTCTCCCTTCTTTCTTTTTTATATCCCTTACAACTTTCCTAAATTTACCTAAATTTTGATCAGTTCCAGATTCTACTCAATTAGAATCCTAAATAAATCAAAATTCTAATTTAACTTATCTGCCTATAGAGCATGCCCATGTAGTGTTTGCATCAGCTCTTTCTTTTCTCTTCTTGGGCTGCTCTAATCAACTCATTTAAGCCTTTTTTCTTGCTCTCAAGCCCTTTTTACACCTTAAACATAAAAGAAAGTAATTTTCATCAATTATAGCTCAAAAACTATGAAAAGATAAGAATTTAACAATTAAAATCTCAATATTTATGTTCACTATCAGAAGAACATGATGAGGAATATATTGTTTTTAAAATTTCCATTAATAACTGAAATAGACTTATAATAGGCTGAAGAAGAAAAACATGATAGGGATTATGTGGTTTCTAAAAATTTCCCATCAACAGCCTAAACTAACTGATGACAAGCTGAATAAGAAGAGCATGATGGGGAATATATGGCTTTTAAAAATTTCCCATCAATAAACGAAACAAACTGATAGTAGGCTGAAGAAAAATTACATGTAGGAAATACATGGTTTCAAAAATTTCCCATCAATAGTTGAAACAAACTGATAATAATAAGGATAGCTTAATGGTTGTAGAATTAAATCTTTAATCTTTCTTTCTAAAAAATTATCTAAAAGGACTTGACTTCATTTCTATTGGGATTCTACTTAAGAATGTCATTTGTCTATCTTAATCCTTTCTAAAATGTCCAAAAGAATTGGAATATTAACTAAGATCCCTACAATATTTTGATATCATTTCAAAGTAATACAAAAAAATCAATTTGTCATCTTTTTATTAATTTCTATTTCCTTAAATTGTTAATTATCAGCCAAAATGTTAACATGGTTAAAGATAGTTTAAGAAAAGTATGAATAAAAATATTTACTTATATTGCAACAATGAAAGAAGATACAACATTGGCCTTTTCATTAAACTACTAGCAAAATACAAAAATGATTTGGATATTACTCAGATAAATGAAATCTTTCATTCAACTTTTCAAATATTTCTCCTAAACGAAATGTTTACTTTTGCATAGATCCATCTATTGAAAATGCTTCTGATTATACTATGCCTTTTCAGAGACTTAGTCTTCTGGTAAATTATGCTTTGGCCATTCCTTTTAAATGCTTGAGCTATTGTTTTGGGTTTTTGCCTCAAAGCTTTCCCCTTATACCGCCTTTGATTGGATGCCTTCTTTCAGTTTTGATCTTGAATGGATGCCCTTTTAGGTTTTCATCCAATTTTTTTTGGAATGGATACCTTTTGGGTTTTCATCTATTTTTTTGGAACAGATGCTTTTTTGGGATTTTATCCAATTTTTTTTGTTTTCATTAAAGTATTTTCTTCTAGGCATAGTATTTCTTTATATTATTCGAATTAACTGGGGATGGTAGAGTGCCTCCATCTATCTTTGCCAATATCAATGCTCCTCCTAAAAATGCCTTTCAAACTACATAAGACCTTTCCCAATTAGGTACCCATTTGCCCCGAGGATCCTTTTATCCAGGCTGAATTTTTTTAGTACCAATTCTTCCTTATGGAATTTATTAGGATGAATTTTCTTTTCATGTGCTCTTATCATCCTTTTTTGGTACATCTACCCATGCTGAATAGCTTTTAGCATTTTTTCTTCAATAAAATTCAGTTGCTTATAACAATCTCTAACCCTTTCGGCTTACTCTAACTTGGTTTCGATTAGAACTAGGAATGAAGGGATCTCAACTTCAATCAATAAGACAGCCTCTGTGTCATAGACTAACGAATAGGGTGTTGCTATAGTTGTAGTCTAGACCGAAGTTCTATACGCCAGGAGGGCAAAAAAGAGCTTCCCATGCAAATCCTTATAGGTCTCTACCCTATTCCTTAAAATCTTCTTGATATTTTTATTAGCTACCTCTATGCCTTCGTTCATCTTTAGACGATATGTCACTGAATTGTGATGAAAATTTTAAGCTAGGTACCTATCTCTATCATCAATTTATTATTCAAATTGGAGGCATTATTCGTTCTAATTTTTCCAAGAATCCTAGATCGATAAATGATGTTCTTTAAAAATTTAATCATCACTGACCTTCTCACATTTATATAGGAGGCTGCATCAACCTATTTGGTGAAGTAATCTATAGCCACCAAGATGAAACGGTGACAGTTTGAAGCTACAGGGTAATTAGTCTAATAACATCCATGCCTCATATAAAAAATGGCCATGGTGCAGTTATGATAAGAAATGGTAAAGATGCTGCATGGATCTTAACAGCATAGACTTGGCATTTATGATGCTTTCAGGCATACTTGATACAATCACCCTCCATAGTCATCCAAAAGTAGCCTAACCTCATAAGATGTCTCTCCATTTTGTGTTTGTTTGCATGGATTCTACAAATCCCCTTGTGCACTTCTTCCAGTATCTTCTACGGTTTGAGAGCATACATTTTAATAGCATTTTATCATAACTCTTCTTGTAAAGAATCTCTCCATCTAGGACAAAATTCATTACCAATCTCTTTATAGTTTTCTTATCAGTTTCAGAGGCATTGCCCGATATACTTGATCCTTGAGATATCTTTTGATGTTGTTATACCATTGGAGGTCATTTGCTTCCATTTTGACATTCCAATAGTATGTAAGGGACTCACATATGCTTATCTAAATTGGCATTACCTCTTGCTCCTTATTTACTTTGAATATTGAGGCCAAGATGGCTAGAGCATCCACCATTTAATTATCATCTCAGGATAAATAAATGAATTCTACTTTTTCAAACTTTTTGAGCAATTTTAGAATGAGCTTTTTATATTATCGCATCCTTGGATCCTGAGTTTCCTATTCTCTATGCAATTAATAAATCACCAAAGTCAAGTCCTATATACTTTTAATAATCAACTTTTTTTTCTATAGCTACCCGAAGTCCCATAACACATACTTCATATTTTACTACATTTTTTGTATAGTCGAAGTCTAATTGAGCATTGAAAGGATAATAGTTCTTTTCCAGAGATATCAAGATTGCCCTGAGTTCATGGCCTAAATCATTTGACGCTCTATCAAAATACATCCTCTATGTTAATTCCTCTGATGACTATTCTTCTTTTATTGCCAAAATATTCATTAAATCTTCATCAAGAAAGTCAAAATTCCATGGCTAACAATCATCGAGTGCCTAGCTTGCTAGGAATTCGATAATAGTACTTCTATTGATTGCCTTTTGACTCACATAAACCATATCATATAGCAAGAGTTACCTTCTAGCTATCCTTTCTTATAAAGTCAGTGCTTTGAATAAATACATGATCAGGTCCATTTTGGTGATCAACCAGGTGGTATGACACAAAATATATTGTCGGAGCCTTTTTGCAGTCCAAACTAAGGCATAACATATCTTTTTTATTTGGGACTAATTTACCTAATAGTTAAGGAACTTTTTGCAGAGGTAACAAATTTGTTTGCTCATTCCTTCCTGTCTTACCCTGCTATCCTAATACATAACTTATAGACCCTTTCAAATTTAGACAAGTACAGAATCAAAGGTCATCCCGGTATAGGTAGTGCCAACACTAATGGATTACAAAGATAGTGTTTAACTTCCTAAAATGCTTCATGGCATTCATTATTCTATTCAAGAGGGTTTTGTTTTTGCAAAAGCCAAAATATCAACTCATACTTATTTGTGAAATGGGATAAGAATCTATAATGTAATTTAACCTCCCCAAAAAACTTCACACCTTTTTTTGCATACGTGGGGATGGCAATTCTCAAATGGCTTTAATCTTATCTGGATCAATTACAATCCCTTTTTTCATTCACAATGAAACATAATAATTTCTTCAACCTTGTGGCAAAAGTGCATTTTGTTGGATTCAATTTCAACTGATACTTTTTTAGTCTTTTAAATAGCTTTTCTAAATCCATAACGTGTCTCTCCTCCTTTTTGCGATCATCTCATCCACATATACCTCTATCTCTTTGTGCATCATATCATGGAATAAAATGAGTATTGCTCTCTGATAAGTTGCCCTGACATTCTTCAGTCCAAATAACATTACTTTATGATAAAAGGTTCCCCACATTATGACAAATATGGTATTTTCCATTTTTTCTGGCACCATTTTTATCTGCTTACACCTCAGAAAACCATCCATGAAAGAAAATAGATAATTCTTCACAATATTATCAACTAGAGTATCTATATGAGGAAGAGGGAAATTATCCTTTGGACTTGCTTGATTTAGGTCTTGATAGTCTACACATATTCTGACTTAACCATCCTTTTTGTGAATGGGACAATATTAGCAACCCATTTTGAGTATTTTGCCACCTCAAGAAATCTAGCCTCAAATTGTTTCTTTACCTCTTCTTTTATTTTTAGAAGCATTTCTATCTCATTTTTCTTAACTTCTGTTGAATCAGTTTGTATTCTGGTTTAGAGGTAATTTACAGACCATGATTTTCATATCCAATCTTGGCATGTCTTTGTAGGATAATGCAAAAACATCTAAAAACTCCTAAAGCAAACTTATTAATTCTTTCCTGGTGGCAAGCATGAGAACAATCCTATTCAGACTTTTTTTCTATCATCCTCATCATCCCTTAAATTTATCATCTCTATGGATTCTTCATGGGCCATTATTCATTTATCCTCTCGCTTAATTATTTTTAGCAAATCGTTTAGCAAAGTATGATTATCAACATCATTTTTGAAATCGACCTTATTCAAGTAAATAACCTATTTAAAATCAACCTTTAAATCGTGATTAGGATCATCCATTTTTTTTGAGTGGCAAATCTATAAAGACAAAAAAGAAGGAGGGAATAGGCAAATAAATATATGACATGATTTGTGTATGTGTATGTAAAAAGGAAAAGAAATATTGGTAAAAAAGAAATTGGACATAGATAAAAAATCATGTGCATTTCATTTCTATACATTATAATTTGACATTTTAAATTTTTATAGAAAGATTCTTAGATGACAAAATGAGTTTATGGAATTACTTTGAAATTGGCCTTAACACTACAGTTCTCTCAACACAAGTCCAATTCCTCAGGACATATCAAGAAAGACATGGATGGATCCCATGATCATCATTTGACTCTTCACTATCTTCTCTAATGGTGGCCACCTAACATTTTTGAAAGCTTCATTTATCACTATAATGACACTTTTGGTTTCTTTTCTTTAGCTTTTGGATTAACAACCCTTCTATGACAAAAAAATTCAATCTTGTAAAGGGTAGAGGGCTGACTTTTGGCTTGACTATTGACTGATGGCTTAGGCTAGCTTCTTCTTTTAAGATCTATTCTTAAATTTATTCTTTTGATACACTCCATCTTAAAGCCCAATCTATGCTTGTCTTGCTTACCAATGACATTAATGGACTAACTAACCTTTTATAAATATTTCTTAAGCCCTCTTTCAGCTTAAACTCTTTTCCCAATTGTAAGCTTGAAACCCATGCAAGTGCTCTCAAAAGTCTAGGTTTTGGGATTATAGGCCTTTCTACAATAAAGGTGGCATTAACAATTTCAAAAGATCTGAACGAGCACTCTTCGACTTCAACATTTGCTTCAAAATAAAGGGCATTAGTAAAAGACATGGCCACGATGTCTCTTTCCATAGATAGGCTAACAAACTTTTTATCAATTATGGATTTTACCTTTTGATGCATAGATGACGGAACAACCTTGGCAAAATGAATCCATGGTCATCCTAGTAAATAGTTGTATACTAGGACAATGTTTATTACATGAAACTTAATCTTAAATGGGAACAGGCCAATATTTAAAGTGATCAAAATAGTCCCATTGATCTCTCTCTCTTAATCCCTTTAAATGCCTTAATGATTATATGGTTATGCTAGATCTAGCTGGCATCAATTAGCAAGCAAGACAACATGATTAGCAACATTATGTTTAAAGCCAATCCATTGTCAATAAGGACTTTAGGCAATATGGTACCTTTATAGTGAGTTGTGATATAGAGAGTTTTCGTTGAAGTGTTGCCCCCTAGCGGGATTTCATCATCATTGAATGAAATGAAATTATCAGCTATAATATTATTTACTAGGTGATCTACTTTATTTATGGAGATGTCTTAAGGAACATAAGCCTAGTTGAGCACTTTCAACAAAGCATTTTAATGTGCTTTTGAGTTGAGCAACAAGGCTAACAAAGAAATCTTTATCGGTTGTTATTTTAACTATTCCACTATGCTATACTCATTATGTTTAATAAACTTGAAGAATTTAATCACCTTTTTTCTTTGACTGGTTCTACATTTCTAATGGGATATCTTTGATATTTGCTGTTTTTTGGATGTTTTCCCTTTGATTTTGCTTTAGCACTGGTGTCATTGGTTTTTAGACCATAAATGTGACCACTTTGTGTGGCTACCCTAATAATGTCTATAATAGCCAATTAACTTGTAATAGCCTCTAGAGTTGTCACCTCATCATCATATTTCCAAGATACTTATTTGTTATTCTGATATGAAATGGTGTTGATGCTCTAATAATAGTCTGGAAGTAATTTTAGTCTCTGGAGGTGTGGCCTTTGGCTGGTTATAATGAATGATAAGAGGGTGATAGATGCCATGAGGTGGCTGTGACTATCCTTCACCGGTCATATTAACTGATTTTTTTCCCTAGTCTGGCTTCTTTTAGAACCCAATTTCACCATTATCCATCATTCTTTGGGTCATGGCTAAAATGCCTAGAAAACTTGGCAAAGTATATCCTGAAGTCATATGGAATTTGCAGAAGTTAGCACTAGGATTAGATTGACTTTTGATGCTTACATGATTTTGACCAAGGATCCTACCTTCAATCAAGATTGTCCATACTTTTTCCATTAGAGCTCTAATTTCTTAAACCTTTGACCTCTCTTGTTGCTTTTTTGTAGTAATTAGAGCGTTAATTTCAGGCTTAAGATGATCAGGTAAGGGATTTGCTTCCACATTAGGTCATAGGTCATTATCAAGTCAAAATGCACCTCTCTAAAAAAGACTTTGGACTTTTTGCTTAAAGGCCAAACAATTTTTGATTGAGTTACCTACTACTACATGATACTCACTATGTAGATTTGGGCCATACCAACTAAAATAATAACCCTTATATGGTTTGGAAAAGATGAAGGCCACTAACCATTCTTCAAAAAACTTATCAAACATTTCTTGATAAGAGTAAGAAAAGGGATTACAATGAGGTCTAGGTTGGTTGGCTCTTTAGGCTAATGGATTGACATCAGGTCTTGATTGGTGTTATGGAGGAGGGTTTAGAATGGTAGTCTGTGGTGAAGTTAGAGTGGTGGGTATGTTAAAAGAATAAGTATTTTAGGTTTGCTATCTTTGGTTTTGGTAATAGAGATAAGGTCCTTGATGGTATGGTCAACCAGCATAATTAATAAACAGAGCCTTTTTTTTCTTTTTTTCTCGATCCCAACCTTTTTTTATAGAAAACTCCCAAGTCATAATTTTTTTAGCCTTTATAACTATCCCAATCATCTCTCCAGAAATAACAAGATCACAAAAATTCTTGGTCGTATTCTTTACCAATTTATCATAAGAGAAGGATGAAAAGTGTTCATAAATAGCATCATAGTCCCTTTCTTAGTCAATAGAGGTTGAACTTGAAAGGCCTTGTCTCTCCAACTTTATGCAAGCTTTTTAAAAGATTTTGTAGATTTCTTTCCCATGTTTTGGAGAGTCAATCTATTGGGCATCCATTCTATCATGTGTTCATATTGCTGAAGTAATGCATTGGTTAACTTAGTGCAGATCCAAAAAAATAGTGAATCAAAAGCTTATCGTTCTAGGCATACCCAACCATCTCCCTAATGAACATTTTGATATGTGCTTAAACGGAAGCATGCCCTTGTACTCTTCAAACTTGGGCATTTTTAAATTTCAATAGGAAGACTAAATCTGGTACTAGATTAAGGTCTTCGACATCTACACTGCTATATATTTTGACCCCTTCAATGGTTTTTATCCTTCTCTCAAGGAGCTATAACTTTCCTTTAGGGTGGTGTTTGAATTGATCTTTTTGGTTTTGCAATGTTGGAACCTATAAAATTCCAAATTTCTTTGAGTTAATTAATTTTTTATTTATAAACTAATGAAATTAGTAATCATGTATGTATGTACACATGCGTGGATATGCATGGTATGACTATATGAATGCATTTACAAGGACATTTGCTTTAACGAAAGATTTTAAACTCAAAAATTTTTCATTAACTATGTGACAAATCACATTGTTGATCATCTAGGGGTTAAATCTAAGGAAAATCCTAACTTGATCATATTGTTTCTGAGCCTTATCTAAAAATTGAAGTACACTATGCCTGAATTCTCCTATAGGGTTAATCTACATCTATAAGAATTTAATCCTTTCAACCATTTTGTTTGCTTGGATGATGGGTGAGTGGATCTATTATGTGAGATGATCTATGTACATCTGTCAGCTAAAAGAATAATTGCTCTCTTTTTGCCATCATTTTCAGCCAACCCTAGTTTATCAACCTAATATGCATCCAGATCATGGTAGGCTTGTACCAAGGCATGAATATTATCTCTTCTGCATTTTTATTTTGGTCCCATCTCTATAATCGTAAGGCCTTATTTTTCTTTAAGTAGTTGAGATACCCTTTCATGCTCTTGGTCTAAGGTAGCTTGGAGTCATTCATTCTTTTCAATAAACCTCCTTAATTGGAGACATGTATCAATATGTTCTTTTTTTTTTTCTCTTTCAAAAATAGCTTGCTTGGCTTTTCCTTCCAAAGCTTTAGCCTTCCATAATCCTAGCTCTTCACTAAGCTTATGCATTTTTTCCCTCATTCCTTTAGTACTATTACTAAAACTCTCAGATATCTCAACAAGCTTCATCTTATTGTTTTGTTCAATCCAATCATTCTTCATTAGATTGTATTTTTCTTCTATTCTTACTCATATTCTTGTTTTGTTCAATCCAGTCATTCTTCATTAGATTGTACTTTTCTTCTATTCTTTTAACTTTTTTTCCTTTCCTTTCCATCTTTATTCATAAATAGGCCACTTCCTCTTAGAGCTGATGATTCTCGTCACACATTCTTTTTCATTCCTAGACAGTTTCTTTCTTAATCAAATCATTTTTGTATGGTATGATAGGTTCTGGTTGGATAGATACCTGAGGAATAGTCTTATCTGAGCATAGAATAATTATGTTATGGCCCTGGACTCTCCTTCAAGCATCATACCTTGGAGTGGTCTTATCCGTATATGCACATAACCTTGGCTCATGCCTCTTCCTAAAATATACAATAGCTGTCTGAAAACAATTCTTTATAATCTTCCCCCTGATATTCTAGGTCCATACTAGCTAAATTTGAAATAATGGGGATGAAATGTTATGACCCATTTTATCTTTGAAGCAATAATGAAGTATATCCCATGATGCCCCATATGTCAAGCAAAGGCACATAAAGCAGATTACCACATCGATAAACAAAGTATTTTGGTGAAAACCAAGGTGCCCTCTAGGTTATACCGTTAGAAGCCAAGTTCTTAAGCATTTCAACATATTGTTTCTTAGTTCCGAACTTAGGCCATTCTTTTTAATGAATTCCTAAAGAAGGACAGAATACGAGAAGTAGGGTTTGACTTTTTTTACTCCTTCACCTTAAAAAGAACTTTGGGTCTAGATATACAATAAGCTTCATTAATCCTCTATTTAGCATGCATTGAGTGCTTAAATTATCTCAATTAGAATTGATGGAGCTAGGCGTACGTTCCTTTTCAATCGATCAAATAAATCCACTATTGTCGCCTCCACATGCCCTGACACTCTTAAAAAGAAAACCATCTCATATATAGCAAGAGTAAATATGCTTGAGCCTTTTCAATGTCGGATCACATTTGGATATATTCTCGTAGAAATTAGCACAAACTAACACTAGTGTTCCTTTTCTGCTCTACATGATGTTGCCTGACTTTGAAATCTAGATCCAAAATTTGACTCAAGTTTTTATGGAAGCTAGTTGGATTGCGCTCTTTGTAGTAGATGGGCCTTCTCTCTAAGAGCCCAAGCTTGAGAAGAGCCAAAATCTCTTCCACAATTGGATTCATGTCATGTTGATTGAACAAGAAACATTAGAATAATGGATCCCAAAACTTGATCATAGCCCTGACTAACTATTCATCCATGTGTATTTTGAGCAAGAAAACAATTTGTCCATATTTTTCTACAAATTGAGTTTGCTTTGCATTTCCCTAATGATCCCATATTTTAGTTAACCCTCTCAAATTATTCTTATGAAGGTCGAAATGTGTGATTTTTGGCAACTCTGACACAAAACCCCTCGATATATAGTCTTCATCTTTTTTTGATTAAATGCGAACTCAAAACAAACCTCTTCAAATTCCTTGGAAATGATCACTGCGTGCACTAGTTTGACCATGAAGCTAGATGAAAATTAATCTAAGTCAATTTTTTTTAAAGTAAGTGTTCCTCTATGCAGATGACAAAAGAAGAACACAACAAAAAGGAAAATGAAAACGAGTTAGTATCCTTAAGAGATATTAAATTCAAATAAAATTTCAAAACAATGAAAATCATAAACTATTCAAATAAAGTATCAAAATTAACTAAAGAAATCAATTTCAAAGCAATGAAAATCATAAATTATTCAAATCAAGTATTAAAATTATTCAAGAAATAAGAGTATGAATATAAAGAGAAATAAAATGAGATACTTTTATCTTTTCATGTGACCCTAACTTTGGTGACACCTAAAATCAAGCATGGTTTTGACTAGAAGATTAGTACGATTCCCTATATGAAGTTTAGGTCAGACATCTAATTGGGTTCTCAAATTCCCCAAGCCTGGAAAAGACTAAGAAGGTGCCTTATCCTTATCCATCATGAATTTATGTCAGAATAGGTTTAATTCAAGTGGGTGTATCTTTCATGCCTGTAACGAGGTAACACTTTGGGCAAATATAAGAATCTACACTCGGTAGGCTTTTCGCTGGCCCAAACAGAGGCTAACACATCAGAAGGTAGAGCTACTTCAACCCTTCCTAAAATATTGGGTACCTATGCCCACTCCATATATGATGGAGGAGAAATTACTACACATGTGCATAGTATGTGTGAAGTGACAAACATAGCTTTTTATGAAAAAAATTAAAAATAAAATCTGCTATGCTAATTCCAGAAAGACAAAAAGAAAACACAAAAGGATCAGTGCAAAATAAATATTAATATAATGAAAGGAAAATTTTTCCTTTAAAAAGGGAATTTAAAATTAAATACCAATTGAAACTGAATTAATTAAACTTTAGTTAACATGTAATTAATTTTAGGCATGACTCTTTGTTAGCTCAAGGAAAAGATTAAACCAAGAAGGGGGATAAATTAGTTCTACAAGAACTTGATAAATTTTAAATAAATTGAAAATAAAAAAGAGTTAAGGGTAAGAAAAACAAATAACTAATAAATAGAGATTTGGTCCTTGAACTCGACACCTATGTCCTCTTTTCTCAGTACTTTCTTACCAAGGTGATTCCCATAATTCACTAATGAAATTGTTTACCTTTAAGGCTAAGGTATAACCTTACACCTTTATCTTTTAAGGCTTAGATAGAACCTTTCAATCCCTTTGAGAATTCTCTCCTAAATTCTCCAATGTTTTTACTCACTTTCACATAATCCTTTTTGTGATATGAATGAAGTATTTGCAAATAAACTGAACCTCTAGTAGGTGGATGTTTCCTAGAATTTAAGTGCAAGGTGAATGAGATACAAATAGACTTGAAAGAGTATAAATTTGATAAAAGAAAAATAAAGAATTTGAAGACTTTGAGCTTTTATTGTTTAATGCTTGATTGATCTTTGTATCTCTTGTTGCTTCAGTTGTTGGGAACCTTTATTTATAGCTTGAAATTGATTTATAGATGTTGGGCATTTAATGTGGTGGTTGGAGAGCCATTTTAGCCTTCATAAATGCTTGTTTCCATTTAGACCCGTACTATGGTATCGATATAATACCAATGGTATCGATACGAGAATTAAAAAAATAATCGTTACAGCCTGTTGTATCGATACAGAGGGTTGAGTATCGATACCTGCTAAGCTGTATCAATACAAGCACACTTATATCGATACATTTAAGGGTTTTAGCCAAACCCTGGCTACTGCCAAGCATTATATCGATGCATATAGGGTGAGTATCGAAACTCACTGCAATGTATCGATACATGCTGATAAGTATCGATACAAATAAGGGTTTTAAGCATAGTATCGATACATTTATGCATTGAGTCGATACATACCTTTAAAATCCTTTATAAAATGATTTTTCTTGGCTTGATATTAACTCAACCATATCTCAGAAATATTTTAAGTATAAATAAACATTTTGGAACATAAATTTTTGAGAAAATACAAACTTAGTACTTTTTCAAAATGTTTTTCAATTTAAGTTGGAAATAATTAAGTACAAATTAATTTAGCTTAAGTTATTTGTTATATCAAAATCAAAATTAATTCAGAGATAACAATCTCCCCCTTTTTGATATAACAAAACTTAAGATAAATTTGCTTGTTAATGATTCCCCCAAACTTTTTAGATTTGTAAAAAAAACTCCCCCTCAATAAAGCAATGGCTTTCAAAAGTTTTAATTTGAGCAAATGGGGTCCTTTAAAGCTACAACATTTTAAATCGATAATATTGCCTAAGATTTTTAGAATTCAAGCTACAGCATGTAAAAGTTTTCAATATCAACATGTTATTTGGGTTCCAACACGATAATATAATCATAATCAAGTGCATAATAATATCATGGAAAACCTATTTTGCATTGTTCATAATAATATCATGAAAGACATATTTAGCAATGCAAATCACATTTATCAAATTTATGACATTTCTCCCCCTTTTTTGTTATATCAAAACACAAGAAAGATTAATTTAAAGTAATGGAGAAAATGCAAGCAAAGATGATGCATTAAGAATAAAACGTTAAATAGAGTCAACAAAATAAGTAAAAGAGGTCTAAATGAATCCTAAAATCTTAAATGTTATCTTAAAATAAACCTAAGATGACTAAATTTCACCGGTCGGAGGATCCATAGTGGGTGGAAAAGTAAGCGACGGTGCATGAGGAAAGGTCACCGAGAAGCTATGGAATTGCTTGGTCAACACCCGATAACTATGCTCCAGACTAGAAAGGTGAGCATCAATGGAATCAAATCGGTGATCTCGAGAGTCAAAGCGTCACTCCCATGTGTCAAGATGCCCCATGATGGAATCATACATGTGTTAGAGGTCCATGGGCACAGATGATGAAGTGGCATGAGCACGGCCTGGAGAAGGCACATCATGCTTCATAGCATCATCATCATGGTCATTGGGAGCGAAAGCATCTGGTTGCTCAAGCGGTGGAGGTGGTTGTCGATGAACCTTGGGAATAAAGTCGGCACCTTGAATTTCATACTTGGCGAGCCCTATGGATTTGCGACCTATATAATGATAAGTAGATCTCATAATCCCAGGGTTGCAAGAAAGATCAAGACCTTGATTGTCAAAGTAGTAGCTCAATGCCATGCCATGGAGGAAGCTATGATAACCATAAATACAAATAACAAGGTCTGCAAAGATAAAATGGGCTAGGTTTGGGTGATTTTTGGTTTTAATCATATGGAGCCAGCAATAGTCGAAATCACTAATCAAGGTGTGTTTGGTGCCGTATGGACAGAGCACATGGGAAATGAGAAGATGAAGTAAGCGATCAACTAGTGGAAGGAAGTGGCTTCGTTGTTCAAGGTGCTGCAAGGCTACGGGAGCTGGACCTTCATTGATTACACCTTCATTTGGGAAATTGAAGGCAGTCATAAAAGAAGCCAGGTTGACTGTAAGATCTTGTCCCAAAATATAAGATTGAATAGCAATGACATGATCATGATCATCAATGATAAATAAGGCATTGCTAAAAAATGCACGAACAAGATTCTCGCAAACCAGAACATTGAAAGAAAAAAATTGGTCCATGCGAAGGTATGAAAAATCTGAAGGTAAGGATAAGTAATAGACTAGAGGAAGGGGAAGTCAATAACTCGACATTATTGGATAGGCACACAGGCATAGATGGCAGTGAACTGTTCACAAGCCCATGCATTGCGGAAGCATGGTTAAAGAATAATTGTGTTTGGGTCAAAGGTGGTTGACAGTGGTAGAAGTGGAAGCACAGGTGATAGGTCCCTGACGATGGACTGTTTGTTTGGTCTTTGAAGGCATGGTGGTGTTTAAGGTGGTTAAAGAATTTTGTCGAGCAGGTGGTGACACAGTGGAACTACATGTTGCTTTGGACAAATGAAGGAGAGGATGATGTTGGTGAAATGTTTGAGGTAATTTAGAGGGTATCAGATGAAATGGAAGTGGGTTTCGATGAGGTTCATTAAAGGTGGTGAAGGTTACCGACGGTAGTAGGTCAGGTTGAAGAAGCTAGGTAAAGTGCTAAGGAAAAGTTGGTTAAGGAAAATGGTCGAGCGCATGGCGGGCGGTAAGTTTTGGTGGCAATATGGTATAGTTTATCGAATAAATTCACAACCAATCATAACAATCAAGTTGGAAAAGATCTGAGAATGAAAAATCACTTGAAAATTTTAAAGAAATTTTGACAAATTTTAAGGAATTAAAAGGGGAATGGTTAGGGTTTGAGTATGGGGAGTTTTGGAATTTTTTTGGTTTTGGGTGGTAATGGATTGAATTTCAGAGGGAAATGATGAATTATAATGGAATCAACCTATTTTGGATCAAGGATTGTAAGAAAAATTAAAGTTAGAAAAAAGTGTGATTATTTGAGGGTGAGTGAGTGAGAGGAGGCTAAATGAAATAGTAAACAGTGCTCGATAAAAATGAACTCACGCATGGGAGGATTGCCTAAATCAATAGTGAGTATCGATACAGAGGAGACAATATCGATACAAGGTATCAATACTTAGAGTTCAGTATTGATACAAAGAATAATTCTAGGTTTTTGTATCGATACAAGGAACTGGGTTTTGAGAGATAGAACAAGTTAGAATAATTCTAGGTTTTTGTATCGATACAAGGAACTGGGTCTTGAGAGATAGAACAAGTTAGGGCTATATCGATACAAGATGGAGAGTATCGATACATGGAGTCAGGTATCCATACAATGAACAAGTCTGGGTTTTGTACTGATACCTTGAAACCGATCTTGATATGGGAAAAAGTTTTTTTTGGTATCGATATGTATGTCCTAGTATTGGTTCATTTCCATTAAGATGGTATCAATTTAACCATATTTTTAACCCAAGTGCACTTTAAAAAGCATTTGAAAATACAACTTTTAACAAAACTTTTGACATCAAAATAATTTTGTATGAACAATTCAAAATTTAACCGAAAAAAAAAATCATCCAAGATTTAAAAGTCATACAAGTGCATATCATCAAACAAGTAGGTATGTAAGGCCAACTTTTCAAACCAAGCATGATGTAAACAATATTAAGGCAAAGTATCAAAATTTTAACAACTTATAAATTTGAGATGCATTCATTAAGCCAATTTCTCTTCTAATTGTGCAAAATCTATCCTTGTCAAGTACTTTAGTGAAAATATCAGCTAGTTTATGCAAGGTATGAATGAATTCAAGCACTATATCACCTTTTTGCACATGATCTCTAATAAAGTGATATCTAATCTCTATGTGCTTAGTTTTAGAGTGTTGAATTAGATTTTTGGTGAGATAAATGGCACTAGTATTGTCACATTTAATTAGAATATGTTTCATGGTAATGCCAAAATCCTCCATTTGTTGTTTTATCCATAAAATTTGGGCACAACAATTTCCCGTAGATATGTACTTCGCTTCAGTTATAGATAAAGCAGCACTATTTTGTTTCTTGGAGAACCATGATATGGGCATATTTCCAAGAAATTGACAAGTACTGAAAGTGCTTTTTCTATCAATTTTACATCCACCAAAATCCGCATCGGAATAAGCATGTAAGGCAAAAGATGATTCTTTTAGATACCATAAGCCTAGATTGAAAGTGTCCCTAAGATATCTAAAAATTCTTTTCACGGCAACTAGATATGACTCCCTAGGTGATGATTAATATGTAGCACATAGGCATACACTAAACATTATGTCTAGTCTACTTACGGTAAGATATAATAATGAATCTATCATAGACCTATAAAGTTTAGAGTCAACATATTTACCTCTTTCATCCTTCTCAAGCTTTGTTGAAGTACTCAAAGGTGTGGAACAAGGCTTTGCTTCATCCATTTTGAACCTCTTGAGTAATTCCTTGGTCTACTTTGCTTAACTGATGAAGATGTCATCTTTTGTTTGCTTGACTTGTAGTCCCAAAAACAATGTTAATTCTCCCATCATGCACATCTTGAACTCACCTTGCATTAACTTAAAAAATTCTTAACAAAGAGATTTATTCGTAGCACCAAAGATAATATCATCAACATAAACTTAAATCACTAAAATATCCTTGTTTTCAACTTTTATAAAAAATAGTTTTGTCAACATTGCCTCTATTAAAACCTTTTTCAATTAAAAATTTTGAAGGCTTTTCATACCATGCCCTAGGTGCTTGCTTTAGACCATACAAGGCCTTGAAAGTTTAAAGACACGATCGAGATAATGAGGATTTTCAAAATCAGGAGGTTGCTTAACATAAACTTCCTTATTAATAAAACCATAAAAGGACACTTTTGATATCCTTTTAATACAACTTGAAATTGTTAAAACATGCAAAGGCTAATACTATTCTAATGGCCTCTATTCTAACTAGGAGGGCATAAGTCTCATCAAAATAAGTTCCTTCTTCTTGACTATATCCTTTAGCTACTAATCTAACTTTATTTCTAACTATGGTTCCATGCTCATCAAGTTTATTCCTAAAGACTCATTTAGTACCTACAATGGGATAATTTCTAGGTCTTTCCACTAAATTTCAAACTTGGCTCCTTTTAAATTGATTTAACTCCTCTTGCATGGCCATGATCCAACTATCATCCTTTAGAGCCTCATCTAAATTCTTAGGTTTAATTTGTGAAAGAAAAGCTACATAATTGCATGTATTTCTAAGAGATAATCTAGTTCTTACCCCTTGTTTAGGATCACTAATTATCTTACCTTCTTTGACATAAGTTAACTCTCTAGGATGATTTCTTTCTCTTTCTACTTGAGTTGGCTCATTTAGTTCTTCCTTTGTCAGAGCTTCTTGATTTTGTATTGTTTGTCCTTGCTCCCTATGTGATGCTTGTTCTTGGTAAATCTCTACATCATCATTATCAAGAGATACAGTCCTTAAAGTTGAGTTAGCTTCATCAAATATAACATGTATTAACTATTCAACATCTAAGGTTCTCTTATTAAACACTATACAAGCTTTGGATTTGTTAAATAGCCAAGAAAAATTCTTTCATCACTTTATGCATCAAATTTACCAAGATTACCCTTTCCATTATTTATTACAAAACATTTACATCCAAAAGGATAAAAACAGCTAATGTTAGGTTTTCTTCCTTTAAAAAATTCAAATTGAGTTTTCTTTAGGATTGGCCTAACCATAGCTCTATTTATAATTTAGCAAGAAGTGTTAATGGCTTCCGCCCAAAAATACCTTTGTAAATTATTTTCACAAAGCATGGTTCTAGCCATTTTTTTCCAAGGTTTTATTTTTCCTTTCAACAACTTTATTTTGTTGAGGAGTTCTAGGAGCCGAGAAATTATGGCTAATTCCATTTTCATTACAAAATTTGTCAAAATCAAGATTTTCAAATTCTTTTCCATGATCACTTCTTACACTTGAAATAGAATAACCTTTTTCATTTTGGATAATTTTGCAAAAAGTAATGAATTTTTCTAAGGCTTCATCTTTAGAGCTTAAGAAGAGAACCCAAGTAAACCTAGAGTAATCATCTACAATAACAAACCCATATTATTTACCTCCTAAGCTTAATGTCCTAGTAGGACCAAAGAGATCAATATGAATAAGTTGTAATACTCTAGTAGTTGAAACAATATTAATTGGTTTGAATGAAGCTCTCCTGTTTCCTTTGAACACATGCATCACATATTCTATCATTATCAAATTTCATTTTCGGTAATCCAACAACAAGGTCTTTTCTAGATAATTTGGAAATTACATTCATACTAGCATGTTCTAATCTTCTCTGCCACAACCAAGACAAGTCATCACTATTAGCAACAAAGCAAACATTTTAAGAAGACAAGTCATCTAGATGCACAACATGGACATTTTCTTCTCTATGTCCTATAAAAACAATTTTATTTGACTTAACCTCAACAACTTGACAATTCATTGATTCAAAAATAACTTGTATCCTTTATATCACAATTGACTAATACTAAAGGAGATTATGTTTGAGACCTTTGACAAATAGAACATTTTCAATGTTGAATAAAGAATTGTTACCTATAGTTCTAATACCTTTAATTTGTCCTTTTGAGTTGTTACCAAAAGTAACACTTCCTCCATCCTTAGGCCTTGGTTCTATGAATTGATTTTTGTCACTGATCATGTATCTTGAGTATCCACTATCAAGGTACCAAGAATTCTCCCTTGTTGAATTTGCCTTGAAGCAATGTTCTTCCTCTTACAACCACAAAGTCATGTTTTCTTTTTAGGTACCCAAATTTTCTTGGTTCCTTGAGTATTAGTGTTCACAATTCTTATGCCTTCTGGAATCCATTTTATTTTGGTAGCCTTATCTTGAGATGTGCTAACACCCTTAGGGACCCATACCCTTGCCTCTGTAAGTAATAGTCTTTAAAGAACAAGTGTGAAATGTATGACCAAGTTTATGGCAATGAATACATATGCTAGATGCATAAAATGATTTGTTTTGTGTCACAAAGAAATTCTTGAAATGAGTTTCTTTTTCAATTCTATTATAGCCCAAACCATCTTTATCAAAGAATGTTCTTTGTGTTTCTAGCATATTATTCAATTTTTGTTATGCCATATAAAACCTTGTGAATGAGTTATTCAAGTTTGTGTTTTTCTTGGTTAGATCATCAATATTAACTTGTAACTCATTTACTTTCTTCTTAAGATCATTATTTGTCATGCTTAATGTTTAATTTTCTTCTTTAAGTTTACAGATCATTTTCTTATATTATAAATTCATGGTTTCAAATTCTAACGCTAATTTATCAAATGCATATTGTAATTTATCAAATGAGTAAGGATTAGTATTAGAAGATGCCTTAGGCTCATCATGAGCCATGAGACATAGGTTGGCCACCTCCTCATCATCATTATCAAATGTGTCACTATCACTACATGTGGCCACCATAGTTCTTCTTTTGCTTCTTTAGGTTTGGCTTCTTCCACATTGGACATTTAATCTAATGTGTCCTAGTTTCCTGCACTCATAGCAAATGATTTGTTCTTTCTTTTTCTTGCTTGAATCTCCCTTTATCATTTCTCTTTTGGGAGGTCTTCTTGCTTTGTTCATTCTCATGAACTTATTGAATCTTTTTGCAAACATGGCTATTTCTTCATCTTCCTCAACCTCCTCATCATTATCACCATCACTAGGAATGGTTTTTCTGAAGGCGACACTTGCCTTCTTTGATGGCTCTTAGCCATGCTTGATTTTTGTCTCATAGGTTAGAAGAAAACCTATGAGTTCATCCAAGGAAAGTGTGTTGGGATCCTTGGATTCCTCAATTGCTGTCACTTTTGCTTCCCAAGACTTGGGAAGACTATTAAGTAGCTTCTTCACCATCTCTTTATTTGGATAGGTCTTTCCAACTGCCTTCAATCCATTGATAATATTCGTGAACCTATCCAACATTTCTTTGATAGTTTCATCCGCCTTCATATTGAACAATTCATAATTAAGTGTAAGCATGCTTATTTTGGATTCCTTGACTTGATTTGTTCCTTTATGTGTGGTTACTAACTTGTCCCACACTTGCATAGCATTGTCACATAGTGAGACTCTACTGTACTCACTTGGACCAAGAGCATAAAATAGTGTGTGCATGGCCTTGGCATTTAATTATGCAATTTTGTGTCTTGTTTATCCCATTCATCTTCTTCCTTTGGCACAATACAATCTCCAAGTCTCTTCTTAGGGATGAGTGATCTATTGACAATGATCTTCCATACTTCATAGTCATTTGCTTGGATAAAGAACCTCATCCTTGTCTTCCAATATAAGTAGTTCTCACCATTGAAGGGTGTAGGTCTCATGATAGAATGGCCTTCAAGTCCCATAGCATTTGCATTTGTGTCAAAATCCTTGTAAAATGATTTTTCTTGGCTTGATATTAACTCAAACATATCTAAAAAATATTTTAAGTATAAATATACATTTTGGAACATATACTTTTGAGAAAATACCAACTTAGTACTTTTTCAAAATGTTTTTCAATTTTAACACGAATACTAAGTTGGAAATAATTGAGTACAAATTAATTTAGCTTAAGTTGTTTGTTATATCAAAACCGAAATTAATTCAAAGCTAATAGTCTCAAACAAGATGTCCTTAGCAGAATCGTGAAGCTGTCACAATGTGGCTTGGATATGCATCCTCACCAAGCTTGACTTAAAAGGCCCCCGTTCCTATGTTTATTGATATATCACTATTTTATATTCTCTTATTTCTATAGGCCATATCATAATTAATTTTTTCTTATTTTCGGGGACTGGGTGGTCGAGATGAATCACTTTCTCAACTCAACTTTAAATAGTCATTGCAAAATGACTATTTATTTGGAGTTACCACCAATTTGTTTGCGCTAGGTGAGATCGGTCACCTATTAAAGTTCATATTTCGAGGGTTATGAAACCCTAGAATCATCTCCAAGGTCCACAATCATACCAGAGATCATATAGAAGGGTCCTAAAGTCTATTACAATCATAAGTAACAATTGACCCTCTCATGATACCCTAAAATTGGTACCTTATTAATAACGTGTTTACTTAAATTTGATTTTTATTCAGTTTCGACATATGGCATTTAATTTTAATTCCTAAAATAATATTTTATGATACCAAATTATTATTCCGTGTTAAGAAAATTGATTTCTTGAAATTTTTTAAAATCAAAATATTTTATGTACCCCACCAAAGAGCCAATAGAACATGAAAGTTTTTTATCATTCTCTCTTGTACCCCACTAGAAAACCAAAAGAAAACAAAAGATTTTAAAAATCAAAATATCTTTCACACCTTGTTGGGGGCCCTAGGGATGCGAAAAGTTTTATTTTTACAAAATTGATATAAATCCTAATTTTCACTTTGAAAATGATATCTCATTAATAAAATAATCCATAGAACCCCTCTTGTATTTTGGAAGAAATTCCATGTATTACTTTAACTTGGAGATAATGCCTTAATTTTTCAAAAATTCCTATTTCTGTATGTAAACATTACCTTAACACTCGATTTAGACAAAAAGTACTAAACTCGACTCTAGGATCCACATTTGGTCATAGTGACCAACATGTTCCTCAAAGTGCACTTTCATCATAAAAGCATCCCAATGATTCTAAAGGACTTGATTTTGTAATAAATTACTAAAATACCCCTAAGCATACCTTCAACATGAAAGTATCTCGGTATCCTAAAGGACATGATATCATTATCAAAATTATGAACCTATCCCAAAATACACACTTTTCGCATAAAAGCATCTAGATGACTACCTAGGACTCAACTCTAAAAAAATTACTAAAATACCCCTAAGGTATATCTTTGACGTGAAAATATCTTGGTACCCTCAAGGACATGAAAAGGATCATCAACAAGTGAACCTATCCTAAATGTACACTTTTGGCATAAAAGCATCCCAATGAGTACCTAGGACTCAATTCTAAGAAAAATTATCAAAATGCCCTTAGGATATACCTTCAGTGTGAAAGTATCCCAGTATCCTAAAAGACATGAAAATGATCAACAAAAAGTGAACCTATCTTAAATGTACACTTTTGGCATAAAAGCATCCCAATGACTACCTAGGACTCAGTTCTTGGAAAAAAAATCAAAATGTCCCTAGGTTATACCTTTTGACGTGAAAGTATTATGGTACCCTAAAGGACATGAAAAGAATCATCAAAAAGTGAACCTATCTTAAATATACACTTTTGGCATAAAAGCATCTCGGTGACTACCTAAGACAAGGTTTTAGAGAAAATTATTAAAATGCCTGTAGGATATACCTTCAATTTAAAAGTATTTCAATAACCCTAAAAGACTCGGTAAAGGTAGAAAATGGGGATTTTTATCCTAAATTGGTAGTTTGGAAATCAAATGTGACCTAAAACATAAAAAATGCTATTAAGTCCCTAAGTTTGTCAAAATTGCATTTCATGCCTAAATGGAGAACCGAAAGAATATGAAAGATTTTAATATTTTCCACACCTACTAGAGGGCTAATAGAATGCTAGAAATATACCAAAATATCCTTAATGAGAAATTTAATGTGAAAAATGACCATTTTTACCTAAAAATGCAAAGTCTTATTTAATGAACTCGAAAGGTTCCTAACTTCACAATTAAATCCCTACATGAAATAAACTCATAATTAAACATAAAACATACCAAAAAATCATAGAAATCATACCAAATGACACATGAACAATTCGAGCAAGCATGATAAGCCTTGAAACAAAATTTTTACTTTTGCAATTTAATCCCTAATATTTCCAGAATTGTAAAATAAATAATAAAACCTTCACAAAACAACAAAGATGTGGTTCGGCTAAGGCTTGGAAACACCCATCCAAAGCCTTAAAACTTTGGGAAAAATTAGTTTTAAGTCCCTACAAGTTTCAAAAGTCACAAAATAATCCAAATATCACACTTAAAACAAAAACTAAAGAAAACAAAATTGAATCCAAAGGCCTTAAGGTTTGACCATCACCCTAAAGTAACAACAACTTTTTATAAACACAACAATCATATATTCTTACTTCTAGCAAGTTTAAATCAACATGGACATGCAAAAAAAAATCATGAAAATAAGCTTTTAAACAAGTTTTAATATCTTATTAGCAAGAAAATACCAAGAAAAATAGTATCAATCTTGGTTATATACATATGACAAAATCAACATCGTTTGACAAAGAACAACATAGTATCAACAAAAAACATGTTTCATGAAAAAACTCAATTATAATCAAGAAAAATTAAAAAAAAAACAATTAGATCAAAGAAAATGGTTCGTAGCCAGCATGCTTAGTCTTTCAACATGGATCAAAATTCAAGAACTTAAGTATGATTTTGCCTTACCAACAAGAAGAATAATGAAATGAAATGAAGAAAAACTAATGCTTTTTTTGGAAGAAATCTACCTTAAAAAGCTTTAAAGCTTGAAAACTTAAAAATTTTAGTTTTTTTTTTATCAAAGCCAATCCTCTTTCGAGGCTTTCTCCCCTTGTTTGTAACGGGAAGAATTAGCCAAAATTGGTTGAAAAATGGCTTGGCCAAATGGCCATGAAAAATCCCAAAATTGTTATATTTTTATTTAATTGATTTTCAATTTTTTTTTTGCATGGGAAATTTGTAATTTGCATTAAATAGATGTGTACTATTGGTCATATCATAATATTTTCTCATGATTATCTAGATGGGATAATTAAAAACCAACTAAATTGGTTAAAGGACAAACTTGAAATTGAACTATAGTAGTTTCCATTAAACTGGCTTGGAAAAAAATGAAAATAAAAAAAAATTAAAAATTAAAATAAATAATTATAAACAAAAAATTTTGGAAATGAATAAAATAAATAAGTAATGATAGGTCTTGATTGAAAATCCAAACTCGTAAGATTTTACAAGAAAAATCTTTCTGGAGGAAAATTAACATTTTAAAGAAAAAATCAAAATTCATAAAAAATTAAATTTTAAAAAACTGATTTAATATATATTTAGTAAAAATATGTGAAGAATTTTAAAATTTATAAACCTAAAAAAATTCAACCAAAAAAATTTATGGAGCAAAAAACTCCGTAAATTGAAAATGAGAAAAATCCATAAAATGGATTGGGATTTTTCAAAACTGATTTTATGGTAATCAAATGGGAATATTTAAAGAATTTTGATATTAAAAACTTGATAAAATTCTACTAAAAATTTTACAAATAAAAGAAAGCTCATATTTTGAAACCGAGAAAAATTAAAAAAAAAAACTTGTATAAAAAGAGTTAAATACAACATATTATCCAAAATAGTAATTTTTAAAATAATAAAGATGAAAATTCAAAGTTTGGAACAAGTATTTACCAAAATCATTCACAAGCGAAATACTCGCTATACTTTGAGAAATTCAAAAATAATCAACAAAATTAATAACTTGATACCTTGTGGTATAAAATAATTTTTCTTGAATTTTTTTTTATTTTTTAGAATGTATATTGGCATAAATACTATATAGTTGTCTATAAAAATATGTGATGGTTAACTTTTTGAGTTTTACAAAAAATCTCAAAAAGTGCCTAAAAATGAAAAATATGACTGTGACATTATCTGCTAAAACGATATTTAAAATTTAATAAGAGAATATTTAAAAACTAATTTTTCACTTGAATATTCGTTCTTTTCCTGTCACGTGTACATGCGGCCATCCGTGCGTGATAGAATAAATTACAAAAATGTATGAACTACTTGGCTAAGGTCTATCTCTACTAGAGTAGCTGATATTAGATATTTAAGACTACAAAAAAAACCCAAATAAAATTACGTGTCTACGATGAGATCTTATCCACAACCTCCTTGGGCACAAAAATAATTAAAAGGAAAAAAGAAAAGATTTGTACATTTAGAATCTGACCTACGGAAAATTCTAGCATACATTTGCTAAAATCAGCTTCCCGTAAGCTTCAAATAATATGAGCCTTTGGATGTAAAATCTTTAATCTCAACCGTTCGTTAAAAATTAAAGAAAAAATAGGTTTTACCTGGGTAACTTTAGGGAGAATTCCATAAAAGTGATATGGAGTGATACTTTTTACAAAATGCAAAGCCAGAAAAAGTATTTCAAAAAGAAAATAGCAATTATTAGAATTATTAATAAAAATATTATAATTACAATTTAATCTTGCTTTCCCTTGGTATTGGAACCGACTCTTCTATATATATAAACTATATATATAAATTATAAATATATAAACGATAAATATAAATTATATATATCAAAAATTGTATTTAAAAATAATAAAACATGTGAAAATATTTTTTATTAAATCTTGAATTACTATTTAAAAATAATAAAAAATAAAAATATATTTTATATTAAATTTTAAAATATCACTTATAAATAAAAAAATTATATTAAATCCCGAATTACCATTTACAAATAATAAAAAATAAAAATATATTTTATATTAAATCTCAAATTAATATATATTATATATTAAAATATTTATATGCTATATATAATATATTATATGATATATATTATATATTATAATATTATATATATTGGGAATTGACCCCCCATAAATTATATATAATATATATAATTATATATACTACATATTAATTATATATATTAAAAATATTATATTAAATCTCGAATTATATTAAATATTGAATTAATATAAAAAAATAATAAAATTTTAAAAAATATTTAATATTAAATTAAATTACTCTTTAAATAATTAAAAATAATATATATAATATAATATAATATAATAATATATTATATAATATAACATTATATATACAATAAAATATAAAAAATATTTTATATTAAATTTTGAAAAACTAGTTAAAAATAATAAAAATTAAAAATATTTAATATTCAATCCAAATTATTTTTTAAAAATTTAAAATAATATATATTTTATATAATATATATTATATAAAATAATATATAATATTATAAAAATAACATAATAATATATTATATAATATATAATAAAATATAAAAAATATTTTATATTAAAATATAATTACCAAATGTATGACTTCCTCTAATTAAATGTACAACTCACTATAACTAGATATATGACACAGTACAATAAAATATAAAGCACATATACAAAGCAGTCGTGTTCATGTACGATCAACATCACCTTGAGCATGGCTTTATATGTACTAAAGCAAAAAATAGAAACAAATTGATATTCCAATAGACACAAAAAAATAAACTTGAAAGCAAAAAATAAAAAATACAGTTAATTATTTTTGTATAGTGAGATAATCATAACTTACTATCCTTGAAGATCTTTGTTTGGGTAAAATATTTTTAATCCTTAATGTTGCAAACAAAAAAATAAGCAGTAAACAATGCATATTATAATTTAAAATATATAATTTATAACCTTCACTAAATTATTACTAGAGAGAAAGATAGCCAAAGGATAAGATGAAAAATAGGGGCAAAATAGTAATTATAATTTTTTAAATATTTCTAATAATTGTTGTTTCCTTTGTTAGAATTATTTTTCATGCTTTTATTTTTTTATAATTATTATGACCTTTTACCTTTTTGTAATTCTCCCTAAATACTTTTCTTACCTCCATCCTTTTCACTCGCCTGCAGCTAACAGGATGTTACTATTTAATATCAAATTTTTTGTATTTTTAAATAATTTAATATAAAATATTTTTTATTTTTATTATATGATATATATTAATAAAGTATATATTATATAGTTTATATATAATAATATTATTTTTAATTATTTCAAAAATAATTTGAGATTTAATATAAATATTTTTTATTTTTATATAATAATCCAAGATT
>JBBYHK010170356.1:15532-29209 GCA_038382065.1 Adansonia grandidieri | reverse complement strand
TTATTCCTAAATATTTTCATAATTTTATCTTTGGGGATACTCCAACCGTACCTCTCCAAGGGGATACTCCTGCCCTGCTTTTACCTAAAAAGAATTCAATAACTTTCCCTCTTTCGAATGCCCTAATTATTTTGATTAAATTTTTTTTTCCTAAAAATTTCCCTTGAATCCAAACCCGTCTCTAAATTATCATTCCGGTTATTCCTTAATGATAGAAGACAGTTATGAAACACATTTTGATTGTCCCTCTTTTTTACACTATTTTGTTTGTGATCATTTGTTTATGATATTATTATATTCTTTGTCGTCTTACCAACATGTTTCCTTTTTATAGTGATTATCATGCATTCATATTTAAAATTTATTTTTCAATTAAATTTACAATGCAATGTTCCATGTTGGTATCTCCCTGGTGCCTAATACGACATATCCAAATTTTCAAAATCCATTTTGGACATTATTTTCAAAAAATCCCTATGTTCCTCACACCTCTGAGGTGAATAGGTGATCTAATTTCCTTAAAAAAAAACCCAGATCTACAATTTACGAAACCTCATGCATTGAAAGGGATTATTTCTAAACAATGACCAAATGTAACTGATTAGGCCTAAACTGAAGTGAGACATATTAGTAGGTACCGATTTTGGGTGACATGGGGGTGTTAATCCTTCCCCACACGTAACCAACTCCCAAACTCAACCAAGTAATCTCTAAACTTTGTGGACCTTGATATCAATGTTTTGAGTTTTGTAACCCAGAATATTATTTTTAATAGGCATCTGATCTTGTCTAGCTCAAAATGATTGGTGGCAACTCCAAGTTTATAGCCATTTCGTGGTAACCATCTGAGACTAGTTGGATAAGTGATTTGACCGATGGTCTTTCCCCTTTATACTACTATTCCTCAAATCCCAATCAAGGGATAATTCAATGGCCCGATAATATCTGACCATCATATATTTTTAAGTCAAGTGTGCTAAGCCCTTCGGATCATCTGAAGTTTTAAAGGCATGGCATGTGGCGGCACTAGGCTTTGTGTATTGGTAATGGCCTGTCTTTATAATATGATGACAATGAATGTTTTTTGAAACATGGCTTTGATGCATAAGGATTTCATCATTGTAACTCATTACTAACTTTGCAAGGCCATTATGTTTCATGGGTTTCATCCAATTAGTGTTTGCATGATTATCAATCATACCACTAATATGAAGGGATACCTTAAATCACTAACCAAAGTGATTAGTTTGCATTATTAATAGTTATATGCTTTATCCAATCCAATTGGCTTTAGGCATATACTAACACGGAGGGGTTGGATGAGATATCAAGAACATAAAGGCACAATTATTGGAATTAATAGAGATGCTCATAAGCCTTGGCCATATAAAGACAAATTATTCTTGAAAGATGCCATCACCAATAATCCAATTCCATAGACTACATGACCCACTATCTGGATCAAAGAAGCAAGTGTCCGAAACTGAAGTAACCACAACCAAACTCTTTATTATCACACTTTCCTTGATAATTGAGACTGAACACCTTAGCTCTGAATTGTTACAAATTAATACTTCTTCTAAAAATAGATACCCTTTCATCGCTTTACAACCATCCTTCTATTCTGGCACTAGAAAAAGATCACAAGGAGGGCCTAAATTTGATCCATCCTAAAGATTTATAAAGAGCTATATACTCTAAAGACACTTGATTGCTCTCATCTATGTCCCCGATGTAAATAGCTAATTTTATCTAAGCCCTTTCTCTAATAATCTTAAAATATTTGAGATTGATAATTAGGTAATCATTCTTGTGATAGTTGGCATCTCCAAGTGAACTAGTGTTTTCAAGATCTATTTGATTGTATCTAAATGACCGCTCGTGTATAAGATAGAAAAATTGCCATTTTAGAAGTCATAGAGAATAAATCTAGGATAAAAAAGATGAGTGTCAGGGTAAAAATTTAATTTTAAACTTTGTTTTTTCAAAATTTTGAAATTCATTTTTGCATACAATGTTATGGCCAAATTTCCTATTTTTAGGAATTTTTTGAGATTTTTTTGTGAAATTTTAGAAGCTCACCATCGTATATTTTTACTTACACCATGTAGCATTTATGCCAATATTGACCCTAAAATATAAAAAATTCTTACGAAAAAAATCTATATTGGCATTTTTACTAGAAAGTGTCAAATTAAATTTATTCATTAATTTTGAATTTCTCATTATACTGCGAGTATCATACTCGTAAATTTTTTTGAAAATATTTGTATCAAAATTCAATATTTCATCTTTGTTATTTTTATTGATTAATGTTTTAAGTAATGTGTTGAATTTAATTCATTTTTATAAATTTCAATATATTTTTGGAATTTTTTTGTTCTAAAATACTAATTTTTTTGCATCTATAATTTTTTTTAAAAAAAATTTCAAAGTTTAGAATTTTAAATATTTTCACATGTTCCAATGAAATATCTTGAGTATAGCTTTTTAAAATTCCCATTCATTTTTATTAGATATCAATTTTCTTTTGTAAAGGGTTTTTCTAGTAAATTTTCACAAGTTTGGAATTTTTAGTTTTTTTTTCTTACACAAAATTTCTCAAAATTTTATTTTAGAATTTTTACAGGGAAACATTTATTAATTTTATTTTTAATGGGTCAAAATTTACTTTTTTCATTTCATGGGCCCTAAAACAAGCTAATCTTCCTAATGGGCGTATTGAGCGCATTAACTTTCCAATAAGCTTAGTAAGCCCATTTATATTTTTTTAACAAGCCCTATAATCCTATTTTAATTAAATTGTTAATTAAATTTATTATGAGAAATTTCATTTCTAGATACATAATTTCTAATTTGTTACAAGTTGGTCCATTTAATTTGGTTTTTTCCAAATTTGATTTTTTTCTCATCTTCATGTTTCTGGATGATGAATTCATGCATGACATCATCATGCAAAATGACAAATATATTAATTAAACCTTATGAAGAAAGTAAAAAAAAATCTAAAAAAAAAGTGATAAAAAAATAAAAAATAAAAGAAATTAGTAGGAAATCCTATATTCATTCAGCCAAGGTTTTTTTTAGTCCCTTGATCGAACCTCCCACTTAGGAGGAGGTTGATTCAAGATGAAACTTAATGCTTCCATATAAGAAAAACACCAAAAGCATAGGGTTTTTTTTTTTTTTCAAGTTTTCAAGCTTTTTAGGTAAATTCACTTAGAAAACTTTTGATTTTTATTGATTTCATGCATGTTTCATCCTTTTAGAGAGCTTTGTGATTACTTATGCTCATGGATTTTAATCCATGTTGAAAGGCCGAGTATGAAAGTTATGGTCAAAGTTTCTTGATTTTGTTGTTATATTTGATTTTTATTAACAATCAGCTAATTTTTATCAACATAAGTTGTGTTTGTTGGTAGAAATGATGTTACTTTCATATGTATATATTTTTGTGATTTTTTTCTTGGCATTTTCGTGTTGAGTTATGTTAATATGTTCATTATTTATCATGATTTTATGCATATTCAAGCTTGGTAGAAATTAGGACATGAATTTATGTTGATATTCATGAAATCATGTGATGAAAAAAATTGTTTTTGGTTGTTTTAAAAGTTTGGTCAAATGTGATAATGACCTTTGATGGGATTTATTTCTTGTTTCTGTGATAATTTGGACTATTTTGCAATATTAGAAACTTCTAGAGGCCTAAAAATAAATTTTTCAAAATTTTTAAGCCTTAAAAAGGTATTTCCTATGCAGGCCATACTATATATGTACTAACTTGTAAAGTTTTTTTTTTTGAATTTTTAAGTTATTTTATAATTATAGAAAACATAGGGACTAAATTGTAAAAATTGCAAAACTTTTTCCATGGCCATCCAAGCTTGGCCGAACTCTTGTTGAGACCTCTAGGGGTGTTTTTCATATATTTTAATATGTTTGAATGTGTTTCATGCATTTTTAACCATTTTTTAGGCCTTTTTAAGGTTTTTTTGTAATTCTAAAAGGTTTAAGGCCTTATTTGCAGAAAGTGAAAAAATTGTTCCAAGACCAAATGTGTTTGGCTGAAACATTTTGGTGATATTTAGTGAGTTTTCCATGTTAATTTTGATGTATTTGATATTTTATTTTATGTTTTATTTCTTATAAGGACTAAATTGCAAAAATGAAAAATATGTTTCAAGGCCATCCATGCTTGGCCAAATGTTCCATGCACCTTTAAGAGTGTTTTTCACATTTGTTAACATGTTTAAATGTATTTTATACATTTTTAATCTTTTAAGGAACTTTTCACAATTCTAAAAGGTAAGGTCTTATTCACAAAAGGTGAAAAATTATTCTACGGCCAAGGGTGTTTGGCTAAATGCCTTTGTTGATATTTGGTGTGTTTTACATGTTGACTTAATGTGTTTGATATTTAATTTTCTATTTCATTTCATACAGGGACTATTTTGTAAAGTTAGAAAAGTTTTAGAGTCCATTAGTAAAGCCTAGCATTTTAGGGTCAAAATGGTCTTTTCCCATAAAAAATTACCCATTTAGGTATTTTGGTTATTTTGAGGAATATTTTTAGCATTTTTAGCCATGTTGGGGTTAAAATGCAATTTTGAAAAATTTAAGAGTGAATTAGCAATTTTTACATTTATTTTGTCATCTAAGTTACCCGTTTAGGGTAAAATTGTAATATCATATCATTTTTTAGTCCTTTAGGGTACCAAGATACTTATATGTCTAAGGTACACCCAAGGGTATTTTAATAATTTACCTTAGAACCAAGTTTTTTATGATCATTGAGATACTTCTGTGTTGAAGGTGCATATAGTGATAGGTTCATCTTTTTATGAAGTTATTGAGTCCTTGAGGTTATCAAGATGCTTATATGTCGAAGGTACACCTTGAAGGTATTTTGGTAATTTATATTAGAACCAAGTCCTATGTGATCAACGAGATACTTATATATTAAAGGTGCACAGTAGGAATAGTTTCACTTTTTAGGAAGTTATCGATTCTTTTAGGGTTATCGAGATACTTTCACGTTGAAGGTGCACCTTAGGGACATTTAAGTAATACACTTTAAAACTAAGTCTTTTAATGTCATAGGGATATTTCTACGTCAAAGGTGTATTTTAAGGGTTTTAGGATAAATTTTATTATTTTTCATAAAATCTGAACTTTTGAAAATTAAGGCAATGTCTCCAAGTTAAAGTGGTTTGTGGAATGTCTCCCAGTATATGAGAGGGGTTCTATGGATTATTTTAATAATAAGATATCTTTTTAACAACAAAAAAATTGGGATTTTTTTGAATTTGTAAAAGTAAAACGTTTTGTGGTCCTCTGGCTCATTGGTGGGGTGCAAAATATATTTTGATTTTTAAAACCTTTAGTACTCCTCTGGCTCTCTAGTAAGGTACAAAAGGGGTAATGATAAAACCTTTTGTGTTCCTTCTGCTCTTTGGTATGGTATGAAAAAATATTTTAATTTTTAAAAATATTAAAAACTCGACTTTTTATACAGAATAAAATTTTATTTTTAGATATGGGAATTATAATTAAATACCAAATATTGAAATCAAATAAAAACCAAAATTTAAGTTAACACATGATTAATAAGGATACCAATTATCAAGCGTCATGAGAGGGATCGATCCTTAGTTGTGATTGTAACCGACTCTTGGACCCTTTCATATGATGTTGGCTATTATTGCAGACCTCAGAGTTTGCTTTTAAGGGATTGTAACCTTCAAAATATGAACTTTGGTAGGTGACTAATCTCACCTAGCCAAAATAGATTGGTGGTGACTCTAAAATAAATTGTCATTTCATAATGACTATTTAGGTTTAAGTTGAGTGAGCGATTCATCTCAACAACTCAATCCTCGAAAATAAAAAATAATAATGATATGGCCCTAAATATTGAAAAAAATAATAATATATAGGTATATATAGGAATGAGGGGTAAACCCATCTTTTAAGTCTGGTAGATCAGGATTCGTACCTCGGCCATGTTGCAATAGCCTAGTGACTCCATTGGGGATAGGTTAGAGAGTCAACCCTAAAATTAATCTTGTATTAACTAAACTTTTATTAATTCGGTCTTAATCAGTATTTAACTATAATTCCTGAAATTTTTGAAACAAATTTTATTATATTTTTATATGAAAATTTTGATATATATATATATATATTATTCATATTTTGTACAGATCTTCTTGTTTCTTTTACAACATTATTTTTATGGGGCATTTAAGATAGGGTTTTTATTATTTTTGAAAGAGTCAAGTCATAAAAGGTTTTTTTCATTCCCCCACATATACTGTGCATGTGCATGGCATTAAACATTCCTCTAGGCATATAGAAAAGGTATAGGTTACCCAATATTGTAGAAGGGGGTAAAGTAGCTCTGCCTTCTGAGGTTTTAGCCTCTGTATGGGATAGTGAAAAACTTACCAGGTGTAAATTCCTATGCCTACCCAAGGTGTTAGCCTCATAATAGGCATAGGAAATACTCCCACTTGAATTAAACACTTTCTGACATAAACTCATGATGGGTAAGGATTAGGGTACCTCGTCTGTCCATTCTAGACTCAGGAAGCAATTTGATAACCTATTCAGATGTCGAACTCAAACCTTATATAGTGATTTGTAAGGACCTCATTTAGTTAGAGCCACACCCAATTTTAGAGGTCACCAAATTAGGTACACATGGGGGAACACTTCTAACCTTTTACTCTTATAATTTGATTTTCTTGATATCAATAAGTGTACATTGGGTAGCTATGATAAATTTTATTTTTATGATTTACTGCCTTGTTTTATTATATTGTGATGAATTTTATTAAAGCAATTTTTCTAGTTGCTATTTCATTTTTTAATAAAAATTTTGATCGAAAAAAATAGACTTCATGGACTCTTTCTTTAATTTAAAAAAAAAAGAAAAAATGAAAGAGAAAAGAAACATAAGCCTCTCTTTTTGAAAAACAAAAAAAAAAAGGAGAGCAAAAAACAAAAAACAAAGAAACAAAAAAAAAAGAAAGAGAAAAAAATCAAAAAATCAAAATGATAATTAGATTGATTCAATTTTTGAACCCTTCGGGTTTGCCAAAGAAAAGAGAAAAGATAGTGTTAGGATTTTTCCTTTTTAATTTTTGCATCACATCCATATTTTATGAAAACTTGTAAATTAATTCAAGCATTTTTCACACATTCATTTGTATATATGCTTGTACATTCATAATTTCCATGATGTGCTAAATTCATTTCATTTATGGCATTCCAAGGACTAAGACATGGATGATAATTTAGAGGCAAGAATTAACATGTTGGAGTCCATCCAAGAAGAGTTTGGTCATAAAGTTTAAGGAATGAAAAATCAACTTGACAGACTGATAAAAATGGTTGAGGGTCTATAAAAGGAACTTTGCCTAGAAGCATCCTCATCTTAGGTGTATCTAGAAAATCAGAGTCTAAAAAATCGATTGGATGCATGATGAATACTTTGGAAAGAATAGTTGAAGGAATGGGACATGAGATCCAAGAGAAAAAAGAATAATTGTTCAAATTGACAAAAATCATCAAAGATCTTCTAGGTGATCCTTAAGAGTCACCAATGCCTTTAACCCAACCTTTGGCACTTGAAAACCCAAATATTGGATCAAGCATACAACTAGTCAAAGATTTCAATCCCTGGCTTATTACATGATTAAAGTAAAGCCACCCAACTTTGCAACTATACAAATTAGCATACCCTCCAAGCCTTTTGGTTTTCCCAGTGCTACCTTATCATCTTCTAGTGTCCATACTAAGAAAAGACCATGAATGTACAAGTTCAATTTGATTCCACTAACCTATAAAGAAATGTACTCTTTCTTGTTCCATAATCAGCTCATTCTTCCCATGCACATTCCTCCCTGTGAATTACTATCCTATATAGTATGACATCAATGCATATTTTGAATACCATGAGCACTAACAAAGGCATTCCATAGAAAGTTCAATGCATTCAAAAGAGAAGTTCAAAATCTACTTGATGTCATGTAATCTGGGTTGAACCAAGGATAAATGTTAATGCTAAATGCTTATCACATTATTAGAAGTATCAGAATATCTAAGGCCATAAAGTGATTGTGATGATAACCTTTGTGGCTACTTGGTTGGCTTTGTATATATAGGGTTCAAAAAGAATAATTAGGATCTCTAAGGGTCCCTAGAGGCATTAATGCAGCTAGAAAAATCAAGCATTTGCAAAAACAGTCTTTTTGTTACTTTTCCTTTTTAAATCCTATAAATATGGTTTTGTGTGCCGAGAATGAATGAATAAATCATAGAGTTTTGGTTAATGAAACAATAGCATCAAATCATGACTTGAATTCCTGGGATTCTTGCCTCTATAATAATGTCCATGTCTGATACTTGTCTAATTACTTAGCACACATTATTCATTCATTTATTTATTCATTCATTAATCCATACATTAATTTTCCATTCATTGAGATACATACATGGATGATAATAAAAATTTATATTAATAATATACATACATATTCACACAAACTAATTTTATGTTTTTCCTATTCAAGGTAGAATAATACAGAATCATTAAATGGAAGATACTACAAGATGAGAAGAAATGCAAGCACAAATGGCAATGAAGGCAGTCCGTCTGCACCTAAAAAGTACTATTCATACTCTTGCCAGGGAATTTGGTGGAGTACAAGCTGAAAGACAACCTATTAACATTTAAGATACACATCCAGCAGGTCTTCAAAATGCGCAACTAGCAAGCATTCAAAATTTACCTATTTATACTTTGGCACTAGCCATTCACATTAATTTTAGTGCATTCTTACTAGAGGTAGATGCAAAAATTGCTGTGCAAGGAAAGTTGACGATCCCTGACCTTGACAAAGAAAAGCTGAAACAAAAAGCTAAAAAGTAATCTGAATAGAAAAAAGAGAAGTTATAACTTCTCGAAAGAAGGCTCAAAGCCATAAAAGGGGTTGAGCTCCATAGCAGTGTTGATATGGATAATCTCAGTTCAATGCCACATTTGATTATCTCACTAAAGTTTAAAATCTCAAAGTTTGAAAAAAGTATGGTAGATTCACATGCCTCAAGGCATATTTGATGAGATATTATCGTAAAATGGTTGGAAATACCAAAGATAAGAATCGCTCATCTATATTCTTCCCGAAAGCCTGACTAAGATAGCTCTGGAATGGTACTTCCAAAGGCCAAGTACGCATGTCAAGGGATTTGGCTCGAGTATTGTTAAAATATATGAGCACACATTGGAAATTGCTTCAAATCGAAGAAGTTTCTAAAATATGAGAAAAAATCCTAATAAAAGTTGCTAAGAATACACCTATTGATAGAAAGATGTAGCCTCACGTATCCAACCACCCTTTTCTGATAGAGAAATGTGAGCTTATTTTGTGGATACTTTATCACCTCATTACTAAGACAAGTTGGTCAAAAATGCTTTCTTTGAGTTTGTAAACATTTTGTTTGCTTTAGAAAGAATCAAACATGGCATAAAAACTAAAAGGATCATAGGCACTAATTAGGTGGCATTTATGGGACAAGAAAGTGATCATGCCACTAAATGCCAAAAAGTCATAACTAAAGGAAGCTATAACCGTAGAAAGTTGAGAAAGCAAGGAAATCCATTTAGACTGTGCATCGTCCCCAAATTTCATTACTTAATGGCCTTAACAATTTCATCCCCATATGTTGTGACCCTTTATGCAAACATAACCCAAAGTTCTAAAAGGCAAAAAGACGCAGGAAATAGTTCAAGCAATTCTCAATAGTAGAAAAGAAAGAGGATGAAGGTGTATTACTGACCCATTGATTTCCTACATTGAGCTCTTTTCTTTGCACACTCAAAATAAAATGATCTTTACTATCTCGATAAAGCCTAAGAAACCTCCCTACCTGGAATGGTACAATCCAAGCATCATATACGATTATCACCAAAAGTAGAAGACCATTCCATAGAGACTGCAATGCATCCAAGAGCAAAGTACAAGCTCTTAGGGATGTTGACCTGGTAAAATTCTAGAAGCTGGTGGATGCCTATCAAGGATGATTGGCTTAAGAGTCATCGACTTTATGGTAATATGCCAAACAGGGGCAATTTCTATCCTGACTTAAAATTATATATTTTGAAATAAATAAATATTTTGCATCCTATTATATGCCATGCATTTTGTTAGCAATTTCCAAGATCTTGTGTAATGAGATCATTTTTTTAAAGATTTTAGTTGGGATGGTGATCACCATTAGATTAAACTTTTCAAAAAAATCATTCACCTCTATTTATATGATTGGCCTAGAAATTCAACGATGGACCTTTTGCACCCAAATGTTCCTTTTTAAGATTCTTTGAGGGTCAAACAAACGAGTTATGCTCTCAAATATCAATAGTTTGATCTGGGTTAAAATAATGATGGTAATCACGAGATCTCCCAGATTTGGATAAATTTCTACCATAACTTTCTTGACACTTTTCCAAATCCTTGATTTAAGAATAATGAAAATGAAAGTGAACCGAAAACATCTTTTCTTATAGGGTAAAACCTTCTTAATACAATACCTGATAAATAAGATGTGAAATTCAAGGTTTTTCCATACCAATTTCATTTTCTTCCTTAAAAGCTTAACTAGAACCAAGGTCCATTGATGGCTACAGAATTGATAATATTAAGGGGCTTGCATTAAGCCTTAAAAAAATAAGAAATGAGTGCAACACCATATTGTTGAGATACTCAAAGTGATTCAAGAAAGAAAACCATTTTTTTTCTTAGCAAAATACTTGTTAATTCAAATAGCTTTGTTTGAAATGAAAAATAGTCATCTTTCTCTATCCTTTTGCAAATATAGAAAATTATTCTTTTTGCAATCCCCTTTAAGCCTGATGATTTATTCCTTCTAGAGACCTTAATCAAGGATCACCCTTCACACTAGTGGGCAAAGTAAAGCAAAGCTTTAAGATCAGAAGAGGCAAATTCCATTTTAAAGTTGCAAGAAAAATAAGCCTGTTGGCATAAAGCAAAATTGAAGATTGATTCAAAGTTCAAATCCCAAGTTCCTTCACATGAAGAATGAAAAAACAAGATAAAGAAAGAAAAAAAAAAGAAACAAAGGAATGTATTGAAGCAAAAAGATAAAGAAACAAAGATATGCTTTGTCTTAAAAGATATGATGGATTAGAATTCTTCTAAAGAGAAATAATCCTTGATTTGATTACCATCAAACACTTGATTTAGGCATATTTTCTTTGTAAATTGTAAACTATGCCTTGCGTTTTGTACCTACAGAAGTCCATTTCGATTAAACATAGTTATTTGAGCTGTCAAGTCATTCTTAAGAAGCTCGTTAAAAATTTATCCTTTTGGATGATTTTTGAGTCCTTAAGAATATGATGGGGGTAATCAATTAGAAAAAAAGATTGAAAGAAAAGAAAAAAGAAGAAGAAAAAAGGAAAATGAATGAAGTGCTTCAGTGAAAACCCAAAAAAGAGTAGTTCAAAACAACATTAAAGGCTTTGGAATTACTCGTAAACTAGCAAAGGCAGCCACCAATGGAAATAACTCTTCCACGCTAATTCAAAAATCACCCCAAACATTTGAACATTTCACAACATCAGCAAAAAGTTAAGTCAAATGCCTATATATTTTCTATCAAGATAACCTTTCAAAAATTTTATGTTTTACCTTCTGAATTAATGCTTCCCAAAGGCCTTTCAAATCAACCTTTTAAGATTTTATGTTTACTAGCATTAGTTCAACACTTGTCAAGCTATTGTATTTAAAGATTAAAAGGATGTTATAACTTGATTGTTTACCTTTCAAGGAATTCCCATAAAAAAAATCCATCTAAATTTGATCTTAAAGCACAACCTTGTTATACCATTTTCTTGAAGTTAAATTTTAGCAGTGCCACCCCATTTGTGCCTCTAAATTCATTTCCTCATTTTATTCAAAGATGTTCCAAATGGTGATCATTAATCAAGAGAAAGCCTTAACATCAAAGGATGAAAAGGGCATGTTCATTATCCCTGATATTAAAACATTCATGGTTGAAATCATTTTAAAATTTTAATCATTTTTAATCAACTATATTCTCCTTTAGGTTGGAATGAGAAGGTGATCTCATTTCATAAATCCTAAAATTTTGATGAATTTTGATACTTCTCATGATTTTAATAAAAGTATGCAAATATGCTTCAAGTAGCAAAATGTTAACTCTTATTCATTTGCATAAAGCTATATCCTTAAATTGATAAACATTAATTCAAGATTTGGTGACTTTTAAGGAAAAATCAGGTAATTCTTAGATTTTTAAAGTCAAAATTAAAAGAAAGACTTTGTGGGGTAGATATGAGATTGCCCTGTAATGGTTTAAACTTTTAACAACAAGCCATCACGAAAAAAAGAAATTTGTAAAAATGAGGCTCAGATTGATAAGGCCTCGCCAACATGATATTTCAAATTAAATAGCTTCTTCATTTGATCATGTCAAATACAGGTGAGGAAGGCTTCAAGTCAACTTTGTCTAATTAAGTAGAAGATCAGTGAAGTTTTTATTTGTCAGCTTAACTTGTAAGGAACCAGTGAAGTAAAATGGCTTCTTCATTCGATCCTGTTAAAGGTAAGTGAAAAAGACTTTAAGTCAACATCTTCTGATTAAGAAAAAATGATTATTGGAGTTTTATTTGTCAACTTCACTTGGTGAGGAACTAGTGGAGTTGGATAGCCTCTTCATTTGATCCTACGAAAGGAAGTTCAAGAAGGCTTTAAGTTAATTTCATCCGATTAAGAAAAGGATTGAACAGAATTTTTATTTGTCAGCTTCACTTAGTTAGGAACTAGTGGAGTGAGATAGCTTTTTCATTTGATCTATGAAAAGTAAGGGAAAAAGGTTTTAAGTCAACTTCATTCGATTAAGCAAAAGGATCGACGTAATTATTATTTGTCAGCTTCGCTTGGTTAAAAACTAGTGGAGTAATATGGCTTTTTCATTTGATCCTACGAAAGGTAGGTAAAGAAAGCATTAGGTTAACTTCATCCAATTAAGTAGAAAGATTGGCAAAATTGTTATTTATCAACTTCACTTCATAAGTAGTCGGTGGAGTAAAATGGCCTTTTCATTAAATCGTATGAAAAATAGGTAAAGAAGGCTTTAAGTTAACTTTATTCGATTATGCAGAAGGTTTGATGGAGTTTCTAGGTTCTCTTCATTTGGTAAAAAACCAAAGAAGTTCACTTGCATAAAAGCCCAAGAGTAGTTGATGGTTTCGTCCCCATCGAAATTAGCACTTGAATATTAAAAGCCCAAAAGTGGATAATGGCCTTGGCTTAGTCGAAATAGGCACCATAAAACGAAAAGCCTAAGAGTAGTTAATGGTTTCATCCTAGAAAAATTGGCATCTAAATATTAAAAGTCTAAAAGTAGGGAACAACCTTAGCCTAGTCAAAATTAGCACCATAAAATGAAAAGTCTAAGAATAGCTGATGGTTCTTTCCTAGTGAAATTAGCACCTAAATATTAAAAGCCAAAGAATAGATAATGGCCTTGGCCTACTCAAAATTGGCACCATAAAATGAAAAGCCCAAGAGTAGTTGATGGTTTCTTCCTAGTGAAATTGGCACCTAAATATTAAAAGCCCAAAAG